>JAMXBB010000453.1:0-10697 GCA_024138015.1 Lumnitzera littorea | reverse complement strand
ATTGAGAGAGTCATTGTAGTAAAGTCAATAACAAATAAGTGGAAATGAAATATTAGAAAATATAATGAAATATCGTCAAAGCAATTGATCAAAGTTAATCCATGACACAATTATTAAACTATTATATGAAGAAATGGATGAAACAAAATTATACTATCTGAGTGAATAAGTGGTAAATGAATTGATGTGTAGGAGTAAACATCAGTAAGTTGAAAAAAAAAAAAAGGGCATAAAATAGAGAAGCAAATTTCAAAATAGATGAAAAATAAAACCACACGCAAGAAGGAATGCCATTAAGGTAATTTTCCAAAGTATGAAGAAAAAATCAACGCACTCATGCCAAGATCTTCTGTCACACGATGCATGATTATTTTCTCTTTGTGAATTTCACTTGCAAACATGAAACTTGCCATTCAAATGAGCATTTGATTGGTGAAAACTAAGGAAAATAAAATAAAAAATTGAACTTGCTATAAACTTGCAGTGAATATACAGAATTCTGGAAAAACAAAAACCAATCTTAACTTAAAGAATAAGCAATTTGTCATATGTAAGGGCATGGGATGGGGAAGAGAAATGGGACGTTGAGGAGAGAGAGAGAGAGAGAGTGAGAGAGGACATTGAGAAATGGAAAAAGAAGGTTCATAAATTTAGGAATGTGAAAAGGTTTCTCATGGAAAACTAATTATCTCATAAATTACCATAATATCCTTATTAATATATTGTATGGAATGGGAGGAGAGAGAAATAAGGAAAGTGATACATTCTTTCCTTTTTTATAATCTATATTATTAAAGTAAATAGGACCTTAATTAACTATTTTTCTTAAAATTACATATTTATCCTCTATTTACTATTATTTAACAAAAAAACTAACAATAAAATAAATTATTAAAGTTATAACTAATTGATAAACATATTAACTTACTCTTTTTTCTCTCTCTTCATTTTTCTACTTTCTCTAACTATTTTCACACTCTTTTATTAACTGCACCGGCTTTTTCTACTCACCCACTGACTATATCTACATCTCTCTCTCCTCATTTTGTATTTTTTGCGTAAACAATACGGATGCATTGACCGCTAATATATATATATATATATTTTAAGAAAAACTGATAGATGGACATATGTTCAAGAAAGGATTGCTTAACCGTACCAAACACGCCTTACGGGATCTTAGACCTAACTCATATAGGGACTTGTCGATTTGCCAACATTTAACATAAAAAATAGGACAAAATCTACATTTGTGTAACCATGCAACGGTTGTGAATTATAGCCTTGGTGATGTTAACTCCCAACTTGCCACATACGACCTTAATGGGAGATAGAATTATATAATAGTGAGTAAAAAAATCCTTCCATTTGAGTTGAAGGATCTCTATCTGCTAATTCATCTGTAATTAGGAGCTCATTGTGATCATCGTTCACATAACTCTTCTCAAAAGAGTTCTTATAAATATCTTTCTCGCTTCTCCTTCTTCTTCTTCAAAATGACTTTTATATTAATTCTTTAATACATTCTTGCACTGTATTTCGATGGATAGAAATATGTGGAAATCAAAGAAAATGGAAGGAAAATATGTATTTGAATATTTAAAAATGAGGTAGGAATGAGAAGAATACAATAGAAATGGGTAGAAACAATTTTACCCATCTCTTTAGGGAAATTGATTGAAACATGATGAAGTCATAAAAATGGCCTTAAATGTTCTTTGTTTTTTTCTTTTTCTTTTTTTTTTTTTAATTTTGATAAGTTGTAATGAGATAAAGGGTGATTTAATCAAGTTAATAAGAATATTTCCACTTTTTTCATTCCATTTCCACTTTTCATATCCAAATAAAACCATAGGTTCCACTCCCTTTGATTTATTTTCCTTTGTACAGCCTTCCTTATATTTCCACTTTATCTAAAGTTGCCAAAATAGTGTTAAAATCCATAACAACTTTGTAGCATATGTATTATAATAAATATTATCATCTCTTATTATGATATTACTTGTGTTGATAGGTAATTTCTGACTTAGTCCTCTTAGATCTAATTCGATATCACTCCTGTTTGTAGATGATCTAGGAAGGCCCATTTTGATGAGGGCTTGACCTCTTAACCGGCATGACTTGAACCGATCTTAGATCGAAGCTAAGATCTTGTTTGACTTGCCCTAAGGTTAAACCTTTTAGCTGCTGTATTGGAGTTTTACACTCTATTTCTCTTGGCAAGTTGACCAATTCAGCTTAACCCAGCTTGCCTTTAGATCGAGCTCCTTATGACAATGCCTTGACACCTATCATGGAGCTTCGCGCTCCATGTGGCTGTCTTCATCTAAAGCTTATGGTTTTACTGATGAGAGCTCTTCTAAGCTCATGTAAACCTAGCTCCCTTAGCTCAAGTCGAAGTAGATACAATGATACCCATGTTTAGGGTAAATCTCTAATAAATATACATTCTAATGATTGTGGAATTTTGCCCTTGGTTATAGCTTAACACACTATCCGCTAAGCTAACTTGCTTTACCAAGGTCAACAATGCAACCTGTTTTGATGACTTAGAGGTCTTTGTGCCTGGCCAACCTGATGGGCTAAAGAGCTTGACTTGCTTGCTTGTGTGTTTTGAATTTGAAAAGAGGCATGGAAAGTTAAGTACTCGCCTAACTTAGTTATGTAACTACCCACTACTCTATGTCTTTAGGCATGTGCACAAATTAATAAGCTGCCATGTGATCTGTGACCAAGGATTATTTGACATTATAATTATTGGACAAGTACCCGTAAGCCCCAAAGTTAAGCCAAGTAACCATAGGATTGAACTTAGAACCTAATATTTAAGGCGATCGGTTAAAAGATCCGATCAAACCCAAATTATAAACTATTGAGAGAAATATTAATAAAAATGACCCCGTAAACTTAAATTTAAGAAAATAAGCAGTAAAATGGGAGACTATAAAATTTTCAAATTTTAAGCATAATAATTGCTAATTACTGAACAGGCGAAAAGTGTAATTTAATAACTAATAAATTATTAGAGATAGATTATATGTATATTAAAAATTTTAGAATGACCAAAATAATAATTAGGAATGTTCACATGTACCCCACATGTATTTACATGTAGATAAAAATACACGAAATTACCTAAGTTAGCCAAAAACTAAGCAAATAATTAAAGAAAATTATAAAATAATTATGGAAAAATAAAAAAAAAAATTAGAAGGGTGTAGAATGATGTAAACTTGGTCGTGGCATGTCAGGATAAGAAAAAGAAAAATTAGCCAATAAAAATTGAACAACATAAAAGCCAAAAATCAAGGAAAATGAGCAAAGTCTTATCAAATTAATGCATATTAATTACAGCAAATGTCTATAAATAGCAAGAAAAATTCAAAAGCTCATTTGGACAGTTGGAAATCAGAGAAAATTAGGGAGAGTCTAAAATTGAGAGAAAAATTCGGTTTAGAAAAAAATTAGAAAAAACTGTGCAATTAGGGCTTTTAAAAGGAAACCCCATCAGACGAGCAGCTGGAAGTAGACGGCCACCACCACCACACGGTGGTGGCAGTGCCCAGGCCGGCCGACAAGAACACGGCGGCCCGTGGTGGCTGGAGCTATCCAAACCGGTGAGTCCAATTTCCAGCCCGATTCTTGTGTAATTTTGTAAAAATAGTAAATATTATTAGAAAATTATGAATTTTGTTATTCTAGGATATTTTTGTATGTAGTTTGTAGGAAAAATATTAATTTGATGAAAACATGCCCCGTAATATATGGTCCTTAAGAAATCATGCAAAACCGAGCATGTTTCGGTTTAGAAATAAATGGTCTTAGGAGTGTAGTTTTAAGCCCAAAATTTTTGTGTAGATTACTCAGATGATATAGAACAGTGCTATGAATCCCTTTTTCAAAAATTAATTTTTGAAATTTTTAGATAATTTTTAGGCCCTAAAATGAGGTATAAAATGGGTAATTTAAGGTTAATTAAGTAATTAAATTATTAATTACTAACTTAGTGAATAAGTAGATGTTTTAGGATGTTAAGATCTGATGGAGTATGATACTTATAGCATTTAGTGTGTTAGAGGAAATTATTAGGTTAATTATGTAGTAAATTAGTAATAGAAAAACATAGTAAATTATAAGTTAATTTTGTAAATTAGGATAATTAGGTGTAAAACCTGATCTAGGATGAATTTAAACATTTTGAAGTGATAATTGATGTTAGAGATGGTAATTAGGGTGATAAAAATATTAGAAGTGCATTATGTACATAAAAGGTAACAATATATAATATGTGATTTTTAGAAATATAATAAATAGAAAATATTATAATAAAAATTGATATTTTGAGAATAATAAAAATGCACAATAAATCTGATAGGAAAGTTGAATTTATGGAATTAAATGAAAAATGTAAAAATTTATCACATTATGAGTGAATTCGGTACACTAATATGGATTTAAGTATACCGAGTAAAATAAACACCGACTAAGGGTAATGATGGTATTTAGGAGATCAGAAAGTAATGTGATTAATTTCACATTATGGATTGAAATGGATTTCTAGGGTTGGAATCTAAAACATTACTTAGAAAATCGAACTAAAAACCTAATTTAGAAATCGATACGAAAACCGAACCTGGACCTAACCCCAAACTTAGAATAATTGTAAAAGACTTAATACCTAGATAATTAGGCATATTAAACCTTAAACAAAACCTAATAATAAGCATTATAGGATAAAACGAACCTATAATAGTTATATGAAAAGCTGAAACAACGTTTGTGTTATAGGGATGATCGGCGATGGCCTAAGCAAATCGGGCCTCGAGTGAGTGAGCGAGGAGTCGAGGTAAGTTGGGATTAATACGATGCTGTATTTTGGAGGCTTAAGATTATGTTTGGTTGTGCTTGTTAAATAGTTGAATGTGTGTATGTGCTTGATTATGGGTGATACTATGATTCTGTTTGTTGCTAGAGTATGCATTGTATGATTTGTATAAAATGAATGATCACCCTAAACTGGACTTAATCAAATATCCGACCAGTAATCATAATCGGACATGCATGGGAACCCGTTAGGGGAATTTAGGACTCTCCGGCCAAATACCGACCCCTTCGGAAGGGATAGCGCAGGATTGCAAAATGGTCCCTTCTTCATCCTCAGTCGAATTAAGTGACAGGAGAGGAGGTCGCGGCGGGGGTGAAGACAGTGGTTCGAAGGTAGTCGCGGGAAGAGCAAGGTCTCCATTACACAAGCCTGGGTTTGGTCGTGAGCTGTTGCATTAACGGCAACTCCTCAACCTGGATTAGAGCGGGTGCAATTTCTCTAATCTCACGACGGGCCGGACAACGTCATGCGATAGCATTTGCTTGCATATGCATTGCACCTAATAAGTGATTGAAAACCTTATTGTGTGTACGGTATAGTTTTAAGTCCTCCGTCCCTACTTACTGAGCTGTGGTTGCTCACATCCCTATAGACGTCGTGCAGGTGCTGGTTAAAAAGCGGCAACCAATTACTCAGAAGCTAGCAACTGCTGGATCCTGGGGAGTGAGGAAAAACATTGAAGAATAAACACATATTTTAAGGTCTAAGTTTTTATTTTAGAATTATTTTTCATTTCCGAGTGATGTAATAACTAGGGAATATACTATAGAGAAATGTTGTAAACTTTAACTGCAATAATTGAATGATAACATATATATATAATTCCTCACTTTTATAGGTAAATGATTTATTTAAATTACAAACTGTCTACTTCAAAGCGGGTTAGTTGTGGACGCCTTGTGTAGATCAGGTCTAGGATAGCGGTTATGAGGCCAACTTCTATCTTAGGATGGTTTACACGGCGGAGCTGTTACGACTCTGCCGCTTCAGGGCGTGACAGCGCCTATAAATATGGAGGCATAAACACTTTAAAGACTCTCTACACTCTTTAAACATTTACTTACTTACTTATTTACTCTCTTACATACCAACTTAGCTATTGGAGTAGCTATACCAGACTAGCCTTGGTATTCCCTTAGCCTGACTTTCTTTCTTTTTTCTTTTTTTTTTTTACAGGACCTAAGCTATACACCATTTCTGATCAACAATACATTCCCATTTCTAGAAGATGCGTATTTATTAACTATATACACTTATCTATTTAAGAAGATTGAACTCTAAATATAGCAATGCATATCTTTCCTAGATTATCTTGGCTTCATCACCTATAAATAGGGATGGGGGCATTCGGCTATGATCATGTTCACTCATATAGTCATTACTTTACCACTTTTTTGATAGAGTCTAATTTGAGTGTTGGATTGTCTACACCAGACCAAACTCTAGTGTGTTTTTCTAAGTGACGTTGTTCAAGGATGAAACTTCCAAGGCCACATAACATCAGATTTGAGTTGACCATCTCAACCTTAATCTATGGCGAAGATAACAAATAATAGCTTGTGTCTTCTCTCTTTAATTCTTGATCTCCCCATTCCACTTTTGTTTAATGATAGCTTGATGATCAAAATTATGATTGGATAGAAGCGAAATGTAGATCTTAAGAATTAAAGATAGAAGAAGAAAATAATTACTTTAATGTAATTTGGATTTCACTTTTATTGCTTATAGACTTCCCATTTTTATTTTCATATATTATTTTTTCCTTAAAGTAGTTAAAATACAAAAAAAAAAAGGGAAAGATAAGAGATAAAAAAAATTATAGAGTTAGAAAAGTAAAAAAAATAGAAAAAAAAGATTTAGAAAGTTAAAGGAAAAAAGGAATAAGGAAGAATACATTTTTCTATAGTTAAAACACTACTTAGAGTGTTTATATCAAAGATGCTTAGGATGAAACAATTGAGAAAAAAAAAATGTATTTATGTAGAGGTTTAAGATGCATATGTTGGATGAAGATGTAGGTTTGAATCCTTTAGTCTTCATTTGTACCTGACTGACCCAATGCATCTTGACAAAAAAAAAAAAAAAGCACATGAGTTGATGTAGATTTGGAATGAAAGGTAACTTAATTAGAGGTAGATTTCTTCAATTTCTAATTCAATTTTATCCAAATTTTTATTTGAGTAGTTCTTATAAGCATTATAAAATCAATTGTTATCTTATAATTCATGAATTTCTTCAAAAGATATTAGAAAAAACAAGAGAATAAAGATAAATCTTAAATTGTTAAGCAAGCTTTATTTGAGTAAGTTTTTGTACTTAATTTTAAGCTCAGGACGGTATGATATCATAAATAAGATTACCTAAGAATATAAAATAACAGGAAACATGAAAGAAAAACTAAGAATTAGAAGGAACTTATATAGCGTTTGGTTGTGCAATTTTCATGGTATTGGACTAGATAAAAAGTTTATCCCATGTTTGGTTTATAAATTTGCTGAGTGACTGAACAAAAATTAGACCGATGGACTGACAAAATGCTTAAATTTTGTTCCATTTATACCATGGTACAAAAATGGAATTTACTAGATAAAAATAAAAAATATTTTGTATTCTAAAAAATATCCCTTAATGTTATAATGTTAAGTTTATGAATATTATTTTTATTAAATATTACAAAAAAATATTTATTTTGTAATATAAATAACTAATTTTTTAATATAAATTTATTGTTTGGTATTATGCAAACAAAACATGATACAATAAGCTTGTACTATCTAGTCTTTTTTATATTTGTTCTATTCAGTTCTCTTTATTCAGTCATGTTTAATTCTATCCTTACAACTAAACACTACCTTAGAGTTACTCTCTAAAAACTCTATGAAGCTTGTTTTTCTCTTAAACTCTACGTTCGACCATCCCCATTAAATCCTAATACTTACTTTAAAACCCAAGCAACATGAGCTAACCTTTAGAGATAGGACCTGCATGAATTCCCTTCTACTATTGAAAGAACGGTTGTCCATGTAGTTACTCGCATCATAGCTGTACAACACCATTGCCTTGAGCTAAGGTAGTTTTTAATTTTAGGACCATATGAAGAGGTCATCTAAGCGCTACTAAATTCATAGTGAAAATGCCTTCCTCCCATGTCATTCTTCTTTTAGTTTTTTTTTTCTTTTAAATTATATGTCATGCATTGATAAAAATATAAAAGAAAACATTTTTCAATAACAATCAACATTTGTTTATACTAGTGGACATGCTCCTTAGGCTCTTTATTGAATAAAGAAGATATAACAAGTGTGGCTCTTTTGCTTTATGATAAAATTTTTATTTTAACCATAGTAAGTTTTCATTAAAATAAGATTTGAGTTTTCAAACAAAATAAAATAAAATAGTCTTTTTTTATGGACTGTAGATAAAAGCATATGCAAGATATGCCTTTACCTAAAATTAATAAAAGTGTTTTGTTAAGGTTTTAAAATAAAGCCAATTATTTTTTATATGTTAGTTATTCAAAGGTTTGAGTCTCTTTAAAATAAATAAAAAGGGCTTCTTTTAAAAGCCTTAAAAATAAGAGTAAGTGAATATATGGTGGGTATGGTATGAGGCTTTACCTATATCCTATTCTATAGATATACGTTCTCAAACTTTACTACCCGTATTCTTCTCTATGATATTCTGGAACTATCCTGTACCCTGTAAAGTATATAGAATACAATGTATTTTGCAGAACTTGTAAATCTTATATATATATATATATATAAATTTCAATATAACTAGTTTCTATTTATTTTTCTTTCCTTCCATTTTTTACATTTATTTTTATTTTTGATCTTTTTTTCACTTATGATTATTATATAAATATATCCATTTTAGTGAAATTTTGGTCTCGACTTTAAATACTAAATAAATAATTATAAATTGGATTAAATTGGGGGCTGATTTGTTTTGGTAATAAGAATATTCATAATTTACAAATTGCAACATCTCAATCATAATCAGCATCCATAATGATTCTTTATGCATCTCAATTACTAAAACCTAACCTATTAACTAAATCTTTTTTAAACTTAGTACAAACTTTAATATAAGACAAGAAAAAAAAGGGTATAAACACTAATTTCAATTAAATCTTGATGTAAATGATGTTATATAAATTTATTATAAATTTTTTTCAAACCTAATACAAAGAACTTATTATATCAAAAGAAGTAAGTTAATAACATATTTTGTTAGGTAGCTTCATGCAGATTCTTTTCTTTTTAACTTTAATAGAGTTGGACTTAATAAATGAGAAAGATGGAGTGAAAAAAAATACAATAAAGAAATATTAAGGAGGAAGATATTGACATAAGGATATTGGGTTTAGTCTTTCTCATAGACTACATTTTGTTATTTTTTAAGCCCATACAAATAAAACAATATTCTTTTTTATTTAATTATTATTATAGGATAAGTACAAAGTACCCCAGAACCTGTACACTGACCTCATACTCGTATCCAACCTTATAGGTATAGGTTTCAATAAACTACTACTCAAAACATACTCTATGATTTTAAATACTTAGAGTAAAGTCTAGATGAGTATTCTATATGACATAATTACTTATTCACCTATACTTAAAAATAGGTTTTATTAAATAAGTTTTTTAGGATTTTATAATAAAGTTCTTTATAGTGTTTTATTTAGACTAAATTTCTTTTTTTTTTCAATAAGGTTACTTTATATTCTTAGTATAAGGTTTTCATAAATGGAGTCATTTTCTTTCAAAGATAGGTTAGATATTAGAGTATTTTTTTTTTCCCTACTAGTAATTTGTAGTAAAGGAATTTTTGAAAAATGAAAAATTTTCAAATTTAAAAAGGAAACATTCACTTGAATGATTTCTGAAAAAATGGACTATAAAGGCCAGGTCCCTTGAGACGTACTATCACGTGGAAAAAAAATTAGTGGAAGATAGATGCGCTGAAACACTTACACTTCATCGATATCGGTAGCACTACATAATGAGATAGCAATACGTATTTAACTCTCATATATTACATATATTTCTCCATAATTTTAAGAATTTTACGGTGCGAATACTGGAATCAACATCAAAAGCAATCGCCGTCTTGTCAATGTATAATTTTTAATGTATACGTTCCATTTAATTCCAATCACTCATTTGAACATTTGTGTTGTCTAAAAAAATTCTTAAATGATATGAAAGTGCAAGCACGTACAGGCCTTAATTTACTTTAATAGTTACGGGTATCTACACATAAAGGGATATTAATGATGATTACCATACAAGTTATAAAAATGTTTATAAAATTTTATTACTTGTGGAAAAATATTAACATTACAAAATGATAATAACTTTTAGAATTTATTGAGCCAATATCTTCCTTTCTTATTCATTACTTAATCTGTGCATATTATTTTCATGTAAAGAGAACAATAACCATGCATACGTGTTCTTTTTGGAGAAAAAAAAGAGAAAATTTTGTTTATCATTCGTCTTGATTGAGAGAATACCAATTCATTAATGCTTACCATAAAAATTTTTAATAAAAAATTTGGTAAGGTAAGTCTTCAATAGACTTAAGGCTGGGCTTCAACCAGTCTTAAGCTTACTTGGAACTATCGAGTTGCAATTTAACTTTATCTTCAATCATGATCGGCTTGTCTAGAACCAATTCCGAGTCGGTTTACATGCCTACGAACTAAATCTCTAATATATATATATATTTAATGGTTTGCAATATACGTATATGTAAAATATGTACAATATATTATATGCATATAATATATATTGATATCTAT
>JAMXBB010000452.1:0-10702 GCA_024138015.1 Lumnitzera littorea | reverse complement strand
AATTCTAGTAAGTAAATGGTGTTTAATAAATACAGTAATTGGCTATTTATCTCTTATTACCCATCTATTCCATTCCACCATAATTACAATTCTACTCCCGCACTATTCCATTCCATAAACTAAACATGTTATTATGGTAACATCCAACTCTTGTTTAATTAATATATAAGACATTCTCTCTTTAAAGGATTATATGAAGAGCTTATATATGTGCTTAAGTTCTTTATTTCATAAATTAACTTTTGTGATGGCTTTAGGTTTCCAAAGCCATGTCAAAACCTTGTATCATTTGATTTTTGGGTTTTTTCATTTTCTTTGTTTTTTTGTTTTTTTTTTTCTTCTATTAATGTTGTAATTCAATTACAAGTCTATTCACTTTCTCCTCAACATTCATTCTTGAATTTTCAAGCCATTTTTTACCCTGTCATACACATCCAACACATATTCTAAACCTATAAAAAAGAGGAATATGTTCAAACTACACAAACCTTGCCTCTTTGACTCAACCTAAGGCGCCCCTACTACTCTATTCCCTGTAGCTAAGTTATTCAATTGCATTTTCCATCTAATCTTACAATGACACATTTTAGTTTTAGTGACATCATTATTTGATTGCTCACTTCACTAAATGGAATAAAATGGTTAAATTGCAATAGGAATAGAATAAATATGCAATAGTTATTACATACTCATTACATTATTCCACTAATATAAAATGAAGTAATGAATAAGACATAAATAGAAAGATATTGCCCCTTATACCCTAAAAATCTCCTCTTTTCATTGTTAATGCATTTCTTCATAGATGAAAAGCAATTAGCAAGGGCAACTAACCTCACCCCCATTATTATTTATTAATGACCTTCATTAAACTCATTCATAACCATGATGTTCGTAACTTCTTCTTTCTCTAATGTTGTTAAATTTGTTGGGCATTTTTTTATTCTTCTTAGGCAAAGTTTTAAAATTGCCTTTACATGAAGAATACTAACCCAATTCATATAGCTTTTTTGATATGGAAGATTAAGACAATGGTTCATTCTTTTAGGTAAAAATTTTGAGATAAGATTATCAAAAGGTATAAATGTTGATTATCTAATCTAATATACTGAACAAATCGGTTACAAAGTCATGAATAATATAATGACCGTTGAGTGATTAAGTCACAAAAAAGTTGGCATAGTACTATATATTTTATAAGAAAAGTTCTTTTATTCATTTGCTTCAACTAAATAATGCTCTTCTATATGCTTTAGTTTTGCTTTGTTTGTCTAGTTAAGGTTTTCGAGTGGGGATAGAGGTTAGGTTAGGTTCGAGTAGGGTGAGGTAGGGGCACTGATGTCTAATGTGGTTGTTTATTAGAGAATAGATTGTTAAAACTATAGAATTTTAGACATAAGGGCATTTATATGGTTCGAAAATAAATAGATAGTTGAATAGTAATTCATGAGGGGATCATCAGTTGCTATATAGTATTTTATGTTCTATGCAATAGGTTATTTGGTATCTAAAATTTAACTAATTAAATATCATAATAAATTTGCCATATGGAATAAAATAGGAATGAAATAGCTATTCACCTATGTAAACCAGCCATTATATCACTACTAAACCAAATGCAATCATGTCATTACACTACATTATAAAACATATCATGTATCATATTTATTTATTTTTAACAAATACTAAACAATCATATATGTTCTATAATGTAGATGAGAGGATCTCACTAGCATGGTCATGTGTAATGTGCATCCCGTACTTCACATGACCTCTAAAAAAGTGATATGAAAATGACATGTAGAGGAACAACTTAGACAGTATAGGGTTGATGCTGTTAAATTTTTGGAATCATTTCATTATTTATAAATCCTTATAACTGTGATATGATTGTAAACTTTTAAGATTATAATAATTGTAAATTTCTTAAAATTTCATAACAATTATAATCTTAAAATCATATCTATTTTCAAAACACATAAATGATAAAAGAGCTAAGTAAGTCTACAAAAAAAAAAAAAAAGGATGATTTTTTACTATATAATTATAAGTTAAGCTACACATGCATATTGTAGAGGACTTAAATTGTTATATTAATTATTGGGCTAAACTTAATATTTATTTAGGCTTGACTCTTTGGGCTAAATGTTAGGATCTAAAAAATCTGATTTATATTAGGATGATTTAGGGAGATTTGGCTTAGTAGGCTCGAAACAGGGATCGTTGGACCGATCCATCCACCTCCAACCTTTTCTAGGCAGGCTCATGCACCATGAGGAAGGTTATTGGCTTTAGGCCTATGCAAACTCATTCTAAATAATTATGGAATGAGTAAAACTCCATCTCATTTGTCAATTGTTAATCGTCAAGATGATCCAATGGATGTCATCAAGCCCAAAAGCCTATAAATACTCAATCAACTCTGCTCTTTAAGATCAAATAGCATTTCGGAAAAGAATGGTCGCAGTTGCTTAAGAACTGCAAGGTTGGCTTAGGTCTCCTAAGCTCTCTTGCCAGTTACTTATGCATGACAACTTGATGAAATGGTGGAGGGAGACTAAATAAATGGTTGATACTACTAAAAGGATTCCTCTTTGGATAATAAGTACTGTAACTAGTATTCCTGTGATTAGTTTAATAGGTATTTTCTTTTATGGTTCATACTCTAAGTTAGGTTCATCTCTCTAATAGTCTATCTAATAATCAAATGAATTAAGTTAGAGATATGAAAGCTCAAGAACATAAGCTATCCCCTTTTCCTAGTTCTCCTATACCTAGATCCCTTGAAACCATAAACCATAAGAATCCTTAGTTAGAATGGGATTCCAACTTAGCACCCTGTGAGGTTTTGAGAAGAGTTGCTCTTTGGAGAGCATAGTATGATGAAAGCTGTAAGCTGTGTTCTATTAAATTAACTATTTCCTTTAGAGTTTGTTCTTTTTTCGCCAGTTCCCTTACCTTATTAAAAGTGCAAGTTAAAGAAAAAAGATTATTAAAAAAAATTATTTATTCCACCTCTCTAAGCACAATTGGATCCTTGTTTAATCTTTGTTAATATCCTCTTTTATTAGATTAAAAAAAAGGGTTGTATATATCAAAAGTTCAATATTCAATTTAAATAAGATAGATTCTTTCAAACTAGTAATTGATGTTAGATAAACTTGGAACCCCAAAAGGAAAGAGATACCTTTCATTTTCACTTCAAAGTAAAAAAAGAAAACTAAAAAGAATCCCCATTGGGAATCAAATTCGACTATTTGTATCCCTTTTCACATTCAATTCAAACAAAGAGATGAATTAATGTATTTTTTAGGGCAATACTCTAACTAATTGAACTAAGAAATAAAAAAGAAAGAGTAGAGTATAAATACTCTTATGATTGCATTTAAACCAATTCTATTTAGATTAGAATCGCCGTGTTATAACAGTTATAATATAACGGGGCATATGAGATTAATATCCCTATAAATGGGCACTTTCTGATAGCGATAGAGTAATCCTTTCATTTTCGTTATTGACAAATCAAGTGATAATCAATCATCATTTTAAACAAAATGATAAAAAAAGCCAATCATTTTTTTTTTCCTTCTTTTCCTTACACTTTCTAATTAGTAATTAGAGATCTTAATGTAAATTTTGATTGTTAGCAAAATCAGAATTTTTGGGAATAAATAAAAATAAATAGAACAAAGCAAATAAAGCGACAGGGGTATATCATAAAATTTTACTTTTTTATTCCCTTTTTTTTTAATTTTAAGAAGCTAGAATTTTTTAAGAACAAATGGGATATGTCATTTCATGGTAGATCAGCGAATTCTTGAGCTACACTAGATTTGAACCAACATAGACATATTGCCAACGAATTTACAGTCCATCCCCATTAATCACTTGAGCATTGACCCATGAAGAATTAAGTCTAGGCTTATTGATAATCTATGATCAACTTTTTTTCGTAATACCCTTCCCCTAAGGGAAGTCAAATCCCCGTTGCCTCCTTGAAAGAGAAATGCCCTAGACCACTAGACAATGGGGGCATATTTGCCTGATTGCCATCATTCTATACTATGTTCATGATATAGTATGAACAGTTTTTTTGAAATTGTTAATAAAATGTTCTAACTAAACTCGAAACATCTTTTCATAAATCATTAATTCTAATCACTATTTAAGAAAAAAATTATTACTATTCTCTATTAATTAATTCTATATTATCTAGAAAATAATAACATAGAATGAATATTTCAATAAAATAAAAAAAAAAGAAGTAGAAAGAAAATAGAAGTAATATAAACTGAAGTATGGGATTATTTTAGGAAGTGATTCAGCTACTCTGGAAGGTGGATTAAACTCTGGTTTCTTCACTTTCATTCCTTGATTCATTCCTTCTTTCTTAAGATTGAAATATCTCTATCTTATAATAAGCCAAGAAATTAACAAATAAGAAGTTTTGAAATTTGGGAACTAGGAAAGGGGGATCAAGAAGTTATCGAAATCTTTTTTTTAAGAATTTGTTTAATTCAGGGTATAAGTTGAATTTTTTTATCATATGATTCGATGAAATATCTTGGATCTATGTTTAATTGATAGGTAATATCAAATCCAATTTTGACTCAATATCACCTTATTTAATTAAAGATATAAAATTTTTCTTTACTGAACGAACCATTATCTATTATGGGTCTATTATATCTATTTAGCTGAATTATCTATATATACATATATATCATCTATTTCGATAAATTATATACCTATCTAGAATTTAGATATATAATCTATCTATAGATTATTATATAGATATATAGATCTTAGAGAGATTTTATCCGCCTAGTAGTAATTTGATTAATTCAAAAATTAGGGCTCCTTTAACTCAGTGGTAGAGTACCGCTATAGTAAGGCGTAAGTCATCGATTCAAATCTAATGAGGGGCTCTTTTTTTTTCATGAAACTTTATCATCGGAAAATAGCAATAATATTGCTATTTGTAGTTGATATTTTAATAAAAAAGTAACTATCTCTATAATTTTAAAATTGATTATGATAAATTGTTATCATGAGTTCTACTAATTAGAGTTATAAAATCTAAAATTAAGTTGAAAAATTTTTTATTTTTATATAATGAATAATGATAAGACATATTTTGAATCTCAAAATATTTCTATTTTGCACTATTTCATATTTGAAAAATGATTAATTAATAAAAGAAAAAGTAAGTAATTGCTTGTTCCTCCTTCCTATTATTCTCTCTCCAATAATCCCATTAAGTGTTCTCTCCACATTACTACTCCAATGCCATGTATAACGCGATACTCACATGACTCATATGTGACCATTTCAATTAGAAGCCCTCATTTATATTTTGGCCACTCTACTAGGGGAAGGGAGCAATTGCATGAAATAAACAAACATAATTTTCATTGGTTTGTAAATTTCTATTTTTAATTCGTATATGTGCATATCAAGTACGTACATCTAATTCTTTACTTATATTAGTCCTTTGTGTGATACCAATATGAATATGACAAAAACAAATAATCTTGAGATTATTCATTTAAGAAAAAAAAAAGGAGAAAAAAATTTGGGTATATAATCTAGATTCACCATCTCTAGACTCATGACAATGCTAAAAATTCGGATTTGTTATCTTAGATTATTATATTATTTTTCTTGTTAAGTCACATTTTTCATTTGCTCCACATTGAGATTTGGGATACATGGAATAATTCTCATATATGTAGTTTGGATATATTGAATAAGTTATATTGAAAAATATATTGAGAACAAATATGCATATTTGTGTAAGATACCCATGGGACTTCGAGCAAAAAGCCATTGCCTATCTTTCCAAGTTGGTTGATGGGTTAATTCTTAATGATTTAAATTGATTGAATGTGTTTCATTGATTTTTTTTTTCAATCTAATTATTTTTTTTCCTTCTATTTTAATTGAGAAAATATAATTGCTATATATTATTTTTGCAATAATATATTTGATTGAAATATAATAGCTTATCTACATACTAGTTTAGCACTAATTGCTATTATTTTCATTACCTATGCTTATGATATAAAAAAAGACATCAGTATTTTATATGGAAAATCAATTGATATGATTAGAGGATTTTTATTTAAGGAACCTAATTATAGACAATGCTATGCTGGTTTTCTTGTGCTTTGAATCTATGATATGTCGATATGATAAATATTACTCTTGACATGGCTTAAAAAAAATTGTAAATATTAGATGAAAGAGGGAGTAACCATTGCTTTATTATCTTTATGTTTTGTTTTATATATATATATATATAGATATGTGTCTCATCAAGTGAATTACTACACAGAGAAAATCTCTTTTTGATTTCAATGGGCATAAGAATGTTGCAAAAAGGAAAAAGGGAAAAAAAAAGGTGTTACTTGATATCATCAAATGGATATAAAAAGATCCAAATTTTATCACTTTAGAATATATAATTTGTAAAAAGCTTGTATAATATGTTAAAGTAGATTAAGAAAGAATTATAAAAGGAAATATAAAGAAAAAATTTAGAGGATATGTTATTTCAAGCTATGGGATTTTGCTTACTAATTGATGGAAATTCTAAAATTTTATAAGATTTTTCCTCATGATCTATAAGCATAGTGGCAAATAATATATGAATTTTAAAGATGTTAGACCATAACTGAAGAGTTTAATTAAAAACAATTCAATTTTATGTATTAATCAAAAGTGGTTTTTGGTTACGTATGAATCTTTCAATAGAAAAGCATTTAGAAAAGTACCTTAACTAAACTACCTTAGTTGAGAAAGATTTTATCAACTATATTATAGACTTTATCAATTAACTGAAAGATAGTGATCAATCCATCTTTATGTTTCCAATTTTTTGGACCATCTATAAGGAAGGAAGAAAATGATGTATCAAATTGAATCCCCTTTTTTGAAAATACTAAGATAGTTACTGGGCAAAGCTTCAATATTTCACTATATGTATAACCATTATCTATATTATTGCTTAGCATAATATAGATAGTTAAATCTTTTAACTATTGATTATATTCATTAGCAAAAGCCTATGTTTGATAGAATTGAAAAATGATAGTAAATGTTCCAACATTTCAAAAGGTAACTCCAAATTAATAGTATCATCTCAATTACTATTGACCTACCTTTATAATTGAGCTTTGAGTCTTCTACGTATAGTTTTCAATTATCAAGATGAAAGCAGCATTATTATGAAAAAACATTTAGTAATGAGAAAGACTAAATAACAGTCTACAAAGTTTGAGAAGGAACAAAAAAAAAAGAAACATCATATTTGCTCCACTTACTCATTGTCTTTTCACAATTTTCTTTTTTCTTTCCACACAAATTTAATGTTATTTTAATTAAAGATGAAAAAATAAACCCTTGCATATAAATATGATGAGTAAACATTTCCAGCAATAATTGGAGTAGTCTACTACAACAATGTCTAGTGTAGTCGCCTACTACTACGATGCACGATTTGCATTGTAATGCTTGTTTACTACACTAATGTATAATCTAGCTATGATGCTTACCTATTGTACTAATGCACAATTTGCACTGGGATGATTGCTTGCTACGCTAATATACAGTTTGCACTGCAATGCTTGCCTACTACACTAATGCACGGTTTGTGTTGCGATGCTTGCTTACTACAATGATGTATAGTCTATGCTATGATGCTTGCTTACTGCTATGATGCTAAGTCTGTATTGCGATGCTTACTTGTTGTAATTAAAAAACTTTATGCTTTTTGTGTCTTTAACCTTAAGCAATACCTTAACATCTATTATGCCTTTTGCTATCAAGTAAAGTATAATCCTCATGACAAAGCAATTTTAATATAAGCAAATCTTAGAATATTATAGTTATCATGTCATTTCATAGTAAAATATTCTTATTGTGTGCTGCTTATCTTAATTAAATCTCTATAAAATTTTATTTCTTTTCATTATTAAGCAATAGAGTAATCCCCTTGACAAATACTAATAAGATAAGCAAGCTTTTGTATATTATAACTACCACAGTTATTTAAAAAAAAAAATTGGTACATGATACTTATCTCAAATAAATTGCCAACATATATTATTGTTTTGCTATCAAATAGTACATCAATCCCATGATATATGTCAAGCCTAAGCAATATTTTGCATTTTATTAATCTAATTCTACAAATTTTTAGCTACTAAGCAATATTTCTCATTTTATTAATCTAATTCTACAAATTTTTAGCTACTTATTAGTAACTTTTATTATCTTTAATACTAGATAAAGGCAATTTTATTGGTATGAATACCAAAAATAAGATGTCCATGGTAGTATAACTCCCAAAATGAAGCAATTGTTTTAGGTCTAAAGCTAAAACTCAAATAAATACATTTTTTTTATCATTAATTACATATAATATGTTCATAATTTGTTATGAAAAAATGGTAGTAACCTTACTTTATGTCTACCATGGTCAATATTTGAGCAAGGATGTATTGCTTACTCCTTATAATTCCATATTTTAGTATGTTGTTTAATCATGTGGTATTTATTTGCAATATCACTTGTCCTCAATTTTGTCATGTTTAATTAGTTATTATCACATCTCTTTAAATTCAATGTTGTTAACTAGGGCAAGTTAATGCATTTTGATCTATCATGCCACATTATTATTATTATTATTATTTTTAAATCAAATGTTACTTGTTTTATAACATAAGAAAGGAAAGTTGATATTTTTACGACAAACATACAACTTTGTGGTCCTTATTTTTATCTCTCTTTAAAGAGAGAGCAAGATCAATATATAACTTCCTTCTCTAAATGTAACACTATATATGTGTGTGTGTGTGTGTGTGTGTGTGTGTTTAGTAGTTGGTTTAATATATGATTTCGTGACAATGGTATGTGTAATACATACAAGAGTTAACAGCATAATAAAAGATATTATATCTAACATATGTATATTGTATATTAAGTTATGATCAATGTTAAGCAACACAGGAAAACCATGTGCTAATGTAAGTGTGAATTACATGCTTACCAATTCGGGGTTTAGCACTAAAATTACTTTATGAATGCCTAAGAACTATTTCTACTATAATAAAAAGAATTCTTTGGCGAGGGGCAAATGTGATGAGGAAATTATTATAATATAATTTTATTTGACAACCTCTAAATTAATAATATTATCCTTAGGCTAATTATTTAGATTAGTGACAAGATATAGATAATTAGACCTAATTTAGGATGATTTAGATAGAGAGTTTTAGATTAGTGGGCTCGAGATATGATATTTTTAACCTTTCTTAGAAAAATTAAGCATTATTGGGCTCATAATCTATAATTGGGTTTTATTATTCTCTCCTTAGCCCATTAGGGTTGCTAACCCTAATTAATCTCTGCCATTGGTATTCTATGAAATCTAATGGTGATAATCATTTATTAGTCATTATAAAATACATGTACATATTACTTATGGAAGAATGCTTTGAACTTAACCCTCTTAATATACATCCTGTCATTAAACGTTAGGCTTGCTGAGATTGCTTGTCTTACCTCTCTTAGCCTTCTTTACATCACCTTTTTCTTTGTTCTATTATAACATTAATCCCTTTATATTCATGTGAAGCAAGTGGACACATGCTTGCATGCATGTGATACATACAATGGACCCATGCAACTACGTTTTTTATGGAACCTTGATATGAGAAGTCATGGTGTAAAATATTACAAGTCAATCCTTCCTAATTATCTATGTTAAATATATTTTTCCACTATTTCATTGAAGTGCTTCTAATGAGAATTTTTTTTTAAGGCTCTACTAAAGAATATTTATTTAATATATATTGCCTTAAGGAGGTAATAACACTTATATGTATCAAAAGTGATGTGACTAATTAAATGATGCTGCAAATTTACACATTAAGGCATATAATAAATGAACTTGCAATATTGGCGCTAAATGAGGTTTTCAATTATGTAAGTGTGCTTGGTAGCGATTTAGCTTATTTATAGCACACATGCGCCGAGTAGCGACTTAGCTATTCAAAGTAAGTAATTGATACTCAAAATACTTAGACTCGATCCAAGAATTTTGGTCAAGGGGCAAAATGTAGAAGACTAAAATTGTTATATTAATTATTAGGCTAAACTCAATATTTATTTGGGCTTAACTCAAAGTAAGCAATTGATGCTTAAAATACTTAGACTCATTAACTTAGTGGACTCGAAACAAGGATCGTTGGATCGATCCATTCACTTCTAACAGGTAGGCTTATGTACCATGAGAAAGGTTACTAGCCTTGAGCCTTTGCAAACTTATTCTAAATAATTATGGAATGAGTAAAACTTTATCTTGTCTGTCAATCATTAAGATGATCCAATTGATGTTATTAAGCCTAAGAGCCTATAAATACTCAACCATTCCTCCTTATTTGACACAACTCTAGAGATTAGAGAAATGGTGTTTTACTGTGAAAACTCTGATCTCTAAGATCAAATAATGTTCAGAAAAGATCAGTCTCAATTGCTCAAAAACTGTAAGGTTGAGATTGCCTACTCTTCCTCCCTACCATTCTCTCTCCAATCATCAATCCATTTCACTACTCTAATGTCACGTATAATGCAATACTCTACACATATCATGTCATCTTACATTTTTTATGACTCTAAAGAAGTCTTAATTTAATAA
>JAMXBB010000451.1:0-10705 GCA_024138015.1 Lumnitzera littorea | reverse complement strand
AAGATCGATTTGATATACATCTTCTTCCTTGCACTATCAGGTCAATAGTGACATAGTTGCCTGCTAAGGAATTGCTAAAAATGTATTAAGTTCATTTGTATTTGCAGAATTCGATATAGAAAATGCGTCTATTTAAGGTTTATAGTGCTGAATATTTATTAAAACTATGAAAACCTTTTATTTTTTTTTTTTTCAAAGAAAACTTCCAATTATTTAAGGTGTATTGGTGCCGAATATGTATTGAGAATACGAGTCTTTTCTTTTTAGCATACTTTCATTTAATTTATGCTCATAATTGACGTGAGGATAAGTTTTTTCCAACACGAACTCGAAATATAGCCATCAAATAGCTCATGTTTGTACCAGTTGTGTTATAAGTTTTTTAAACACATAAGATACTCATTAACACACTAAGTGAAAAAAATTATAAATTAATGATTGACCTAATGAAAAAAATTGGACTGTTTAAGTTGCCTTACCACCACACTAAGTGAATAAATAGGGAAGTAAATCCTCTAAAACTATTTTAATTAAAGTTATAAATTAATGATTGAGATTATTAAAATTTTTCAAATATCTTGTAACATTATCGTGATATATATATATATATATATATATATATATTCATATAATCTCAATCACTAATTACATGTAGTTGCATCTTAAAAGAATAATTTTTGGAAAATAACTTTAGAGAATCCAAATTCCACAAAATAATATTATCCCCTTCGACATGCTTTATGTTGATAATCTTAAAATGCCTCCAAATATGATGGGCTTATGCGCCCACGGCCACTTGAAAAATTAATTAGACCAACCATAGCAAATAATAATTGTATGGCATTTGGGCCTATGGCCTATTTGGGCCAATATACCTATTAAAATATAATCTATAATATGTAATGTGATCTATGAATACCATACTAAAATTTTCTACTGCAGTGACATGGCCAAAGTAGTTAAGGGGAATATTTTGTTGTTACATCATACTATTATGCATGTGGGATTCCCTATATATGTTATTAAGTGGGATCCTAAAAAAAAATCAGAGAGAAATTAAGAAAAAAAAAACATTTTCTCCCCCAAATTGAGTTGCATTTGACTCTTATTTTCTATACTTAAAGAGCTTAATTTTTAATTTCACTATTTGCATATTTTTTCCTTAATTGCACCATTGCAAGGGTATTAAAGCTTGTACAAGGTGATGACCAAGATTGAGGAAGCAATCTAAGCTGCCTTAAAGGAGCAACAAGAGAGGAATGAGACATTTCTTTAGGCCTTGTTCAAAGAGCAAAATGAGAGGCATGAATTACTTACCCTAACTATGAATGAGGTATTGAAGAAGATTGATCAAGTGTTAAATCAGCATGCTCAGTCCAATGCTGAGCTACAAAGCTAATTAAGCCCTAGCAGAATTGTTTCGGTGAGCTCAATTCTAATCTGCACACCAATGCACCCAAGCGGAAGGAAGTACATGAAACAGATTCGACCCTTACCCTACCTGCAAAGCAACAAAGAAAAATCATTAAGATAGGTTTTCCAAAGTTTAATGGACAAGATTTGCATGCTTAGCTTTACAAGGTATAGCACTATTATGAAGTAGATGAGATAATGGAAGAGGATAAGGTACGAATTGCGGTCATGCACTTTAATGGAAAAGTGTTAGAATGGTATCAAAAGTATTTAAAAAACAGAAACAATACATAAGAGCTTACTTGGGAAAAATTGAAAGAGGTGTTGTTGAGGCCATTTTGCTCAAGCTTGTTTGATGATCCCACATCAAATATCAAGAAGTTGTATCAAATCAATTTTTTGCAATATTACATTGATGAATTCAAGCACCATAACACCATGGTCCAGGTACCTGAAAATCGCCAAGTTAACTTATTTTTAGCTAGATTAAAACCTAAATTACAGTATTTAATATGCATGTTCCAACCCCAGACCTTACCATAAGCCTATACACTAGCTAAACTTCAAGAAGCCAACCTTAATGGCTACCAATTCAACCTTAACCCCAAACACTTCAAACCCTTATTTACCTTCAAAACTTTCACTGGATCCACGTCAACTTTATACCCTAAACCCTTCTCTTGGATCCCTTATTCTAACCTACAACAACCCATACAGAACTTAATCCCATAAACCCGTGACCACTCATTCAACCAAAGCTCACAAGAAACTCACACTCAAAGATATGGAAGAAAACAGATGCAAAAAGCAATGTTTTTGGTGTGATGAGCCATTTGGGCCAAGGCATTGTTGTAAGCAAAAGCGCCTCAACATATTGCTAGTAGGTGATGAAGGAAATGAAGAAGAGGAAAGCATTGAAGACGTAGAACTTGGGAATGTAGGATAACAACTATCCCAAATAACACTTTATGCAATACATAAAGAAAATGATACTACACATGACCACATGAGATTTTATGAATTCCATAAGAAATGAAGGCTAAGCATGCTAATAGACAGAAGGTGCTCTTTGAATTTCCTTGATGCGTACATAGCCAAAGGCCTTGGCTATTACGCTTACAAAGGACAACTACTAATGATCAAATTGGCGAATGGTTTAACTATGTTGACATTAGGTGTAATTCCCCAATTTGCTTGGACAACATAAGGTATGGAATTCATGGTCAATGTACACTTATTACCACTTATTGGATATGATGTTATAATTAGGTTGCCTTGGTTAATGGAGCTAAGAGATATAAGGTGGAATTTTCAAAACATGAGTGTGCAGTTTAGATGGAAGAATGAAGATTGTAGTTTAAGAGGTGAACATGAGAATATTACAAGATAAAAATACATAATTAGCTAAGTTGCTCACTGGCAAAGCCATAGACTGCTACTAATGTTAAGTTGTACAGGTGTGACCCATGGGAGATAGCATGATTAAACAAAATCTTCCCTACCCTTAATTATTGGAGCTATTAGAAGAATATGATGACTTGTTTGACAGGCCAAACACTTTGCCACCACAACATAACCATTATCACCTCATACATTTACAAGTGGGCACTAAAATAGTGAATTGAAGCCCTACAGACATTCATCAATACAAAAAAGTATGTTAGAAGACATGGTGAAAGAGATGCTTGAGCAAGGTATTATAGGGCCTAGTCATATTCCTTATTCCTTGCTGAGTGCATGTTAACAAGAAAGATGGGTCTTGGTAGATGTATGTTGATTGCCGGGTTTTGAACAAGCAAACTGTTAAGGATAACCATCCTATTTCATTAATTGAGAATTTATTTGTTGAGTTATATGGATCTAGCTTCTTTAACAAGTTCAATTTGAGATCTAGATGCAATCAAATAAGGATGCACCCTAATGATATCTATAAGATGGCATTCAAAATGCATGATGGGTACCATGAGTTCCTTATCATACCTTTTGGCCTTACTAATTCTCCTTCAACATTTCAAGGACTAATAAATGAGTTGTTTAAGCCTTACTTATGGAAATTTATTCTTGCCTTCTTTGATGATATTATTGTGTATAGTGAAACTATGGAAAGACACAAGGAATAGCTTAGGGTAGTATTTCAAGTTTTAGGACAAGAGAAGCTTGATTTAAAAAAGAAGTAACGTATGTTTAGAACAAGAGAAACAGAGTACTTGAGGCACATTCTGACCGGGAATGAGGTGATAACTCACCCAAAGAAGATCCAAGCAATCACCAACTGGCCAATTGCATGCAATATTAAATGGTTGAGGAGTCTCCTAGGCTTGCTAACTACTGTAAAAAATTTATTAGAAATTTTGGCCTTTTGGCCAAATCCTTAACTGATCTTTTATACAAAGACCAATTCTATTAGAATGAGGTGGTAACACATTCATTTGGGACACTCAAGGAAGCTCTTACATACTCACTAATGATCTAATTACCTGATTACTCTAGACCCTTTGTGGTAGAAATTGACATAAGTGGAGAAGGGATTGATGTTGTTTTAATGCAAGACAAGCGCTCGATCACCTATCTAAGCAAGGCTTTATAAATAAAACAATGGGGAATGTCTATATACAAAAAGGAGATGTTAGCATTAGTATATGCTGTGGAAAAATAGCAACACTACTTAGTCGGGCACCATTTCATCATAAAATTTAGCCTCAAAGTTTGAAGTACTTGTTGGAGTAGTGGGTTTTAGCACCATATATACAGAAGTAGTTGACTAAATTCATGGGGTTATATTATAAGATACACTATAAGTAAGGAAGTGAAAATATTGTAGCAAATGCTTTATCTAGGGTAAGGCAACCTATGTTGCAAACTTTGGTGGTTACTATAGCAGTAAATCCTCATCTTTTTGAAGAAATTTAGGCTAGCTAAAATGATGGAGTCTACTATCAACAATTTATTGAAGCGCTGTAGCAAGGTAAACATTGTGGCCACTATTCTTTTGATAAAGGGCTTTTGAGGAAGAAGGGGAAACTTGTTATTGGGCCTAACGAGACCCTCAAATAGAAGTTACTTCACTTATATCATAGTAGTGTTCTAGGAGAGTACTCTAGTGGCTATGCAACTTATGAATGGATTGGTAGGATCTTTTACTAGCCTAGGCTAGTAAGAGGTTTGATGGTACGAAAGATAGTGTATTGTTTGTCAAAAGCAAAAGCACGAAAATGTGGCTACACTTGGAATAGTCTAACCTTTGCTTATTCTAGAAGGTCTTTGGATCGATATTTCCATGGATTTCATTGAGGGCTACCAAAATCACATGGAAAGGAGGTCATTCTAGTGGTAATTAATAGGCTAAGCAAGTATGGGCACTTCATAAGCTTATCTCATCCTTATACTACCTAGTAGGTAGCCCAGATATTCCTTGATAATGTATATAAACTAAATGGCTTACCCAATAGCATTGTTAGCAATCGTAACCTAATTTTTGTGAGCACATTTTGGCAAGGCTTATTTAAGCTTCAATGGGTGGAACTATGTCTGTTTAGCACCTACCACCTGCATATGGACGAATAAACGAAGGTGGTAAATAAGTGCTCGAAAACTTATTTGAGTTATTTCTCTTGTGACAACTCGAAGAGGAGGAGTGTCCTGTTATCTGTAGCTGAATGGTAGTACAACACTACATTTCACTCCAATACTCAAACCGCTCCCTTTGAAGCACTATATGATTACAAGCCCCCAATACACTTATCCTATATTCTTGGAGATTGTCGCAATGAAGTTGCTAACAATATGCTAATCGACAAAGAAGAGACTCTAAGGCAACTAAAATTCCACCTACATTGCACTCAATATCGAATGACACACATGGCTAACAAGAAGCGAAGTGATAGGCAGTTTAAGGTTGGGGATTTAGTATGGGTCAAATTGCAGGATTGCCAATAGATTACTCTAAAGACACACCATAACAACAAACTACAGTCAAAGTATTTTGGTACTTACCATATTGTTGATAGAATTTGTGGTACTACTTATTGGTCAAACCTATCAACCAAATATGGAGTTTACCTTACTTTCCATGTTTCACTCCTTAAGTAATACATTTGTCCTTCAACTATACACATTCTAGATCTTCCAACCACCTTTGCAACTCTGAATTTGGAGCCATAGGAGATTCTTGATTGAAGAATAGTGAAACATAGACCATTAGCTGATAGGATGGTGTTGGTAAAATAGAAAGGATGTAGGCCAAAGGATGCTACATGGGAGTATTACTCCAATTTGGTTGATTGATTCTCTAATCTAACCTTAGGGACAAGGTTCTCAAAAGAGGGGGGTCTTGATACAAACCTATGGTTTCAAGAAGACAATGGAAGTAGAGAACTAACAGTGTTAGAAGTGGATGGAGACAAAAGTGAAGTAAAGACTAATTCTTCCTGATTGTCGACCAATAATAGCAAATAATAGTTGTATGGCTTTTGGGCCTTAGGCCTACTTGGGCTAATATACCTACTAAAATATAATCTATATTGTGTAATGTGGCTTATGAATACCTTGCAGTAACATAGCCATAGTTAAGGGGAATATTTTATTATTACGTCAAACTATTAGAATATTTTATTATTACATCATACTATTATGTACAAGGGGTTCTCTATATATACTATTAAGTGGGATTCTAAAAAAATTAGAGAGAAATTAAAAAAAAAAAAACATTTTCTCCCCAAAATTGAGTTGCATTCAACTCTTGCTTTCTTTCTATATTCAAAGAGCTTAATTTCCGATTTTGCTGTTTGCTCGTTTTTTCCTTAATCGCACCATTGCATTATTTTTGTGCTCTTGGACTTGCATTTGATGCAAGCTTGTAAATTCCTTTGTTATTAAGTGTAATTTTGGCTTACCACGAAAAGATTTAATCATATAAAAATTTTCTTTTTGAAAAACCACAATAAGCCTTATCCTACTAGATATGATCACTGTAAGCTCGCAAAATTGAGTTTAGGACAATCGAGCTTAGATTTAGGGCTTTCAGGGAAACTTATCCAATTGAGTCCAAACTTTATGACTAGAATAAAAAAGTTAGTCGAGATATTAATGTAGTTAGATTTTAGTAATAATGACCCAAAATCCCAATTTTGCTCTTAGAAATTGAAATATTTAATAAAGCGCTAAAATGTTCGGAACTCCTAAAATTGAACTTAGATTACAACGAGAACTTAGAAATAAGTTAATTGAGCTATAAAATGAGATAATGTAGTATAATTTACTATATAAAAATACATGTAATTTTACGAGTATACCCGGTATAAATAATAATTATACTTATAAATTAACCCTAAATTATGTAATTGTATATTTATTTTGTGTTGAATTCATGAAATTAACTTTAGAACATATCCTAAAAATAAAAGATATGCTAGAAACTTAATTATATGAGTAAAGTTATATATTTCACATGTTATTTACATAGGGTATAAACTTGTATATTAATTAAATAACTAATTCTAACATATAATATCTATATTTAAGTAATTATTTAATAAAAGAAAAAGAAAAATTGATCAAATACATTGGAGATTGCTGGACAATGATGCGTGGCAGGAGAATAGGATAGGAATGCTGATTTAAAAAGCAATTCTTCAACATTTGGGCACCTCATGCTTTGTTAAAAGTGAAAACAAAAGAAAAAAAATAAAGAAAAATTCATAGGGGGTGAAAGGATTCTATAAAAACTATCCTATCAGTAGATTGACAACATTTAGCAGTTAGGAATCAAGGATAGAGAAAAAGAAAAATTAGAAAAAAATCGTAGAAAATAAAAACAAATTTAGAAAAAAATAGGAAAAATTAGTGGAAGTGTAGAACCCTAACCTAGAGTGGTTCTGCTGTGAAACCCAGTCAACCCCACACGGTCCACCCACCATGCAGGCCGTCCGACAACCGCCCAACCGCCGCTGGCCACCGGAGCACCCAAGAACACCAAGGTCAATTTCTTGCCTCGTTTTTCAATAATTTCTAAAAAATAGTAAATCTATCCAAAAAATTATGAAAAAAATTGTACTTAGGTTATTTTAGACATGCTTTCATGTGATATTTTTATTTTTGAAAAATTCGTAATATTTAATATACTTTATTAAGAAATCTATAATTCACCCGAATTTATATTTGTGAAATAAATGTACTATGTGATGTTGTTTCTAGTTGAAAATTTTTGTGTAGGATGTGTATGATATATAGGTAATTGCTATGTAGCCCAAATTTTTATTTGAATAATTTTAATATTTATTGCATTTTTAGGCCTAAAATTAGCTCGAAAATAGGCTAAAATTATGAATTTAATAGGAAATTATGAAATTAATTGATGAAATGGACATGTACTGATCTATAATAAATAGTAACAGTATTGAGTCAGATTGAAATTAATTTGGTGCTAAAAGAATTATAATTGGATAATTTATCATAATTTAGGGGTAAAATCGTCAATATGAAAATATAGGCAATAGGTCGGAAACTTGAAACCAAGTGATAACTGAATTTCCTATATTTTTAGAATCCTATAGAAATTTTCGGGAATTATTTGGTAACCCGAACTATTTATTACAAATTTATTAAGTAAAATAGCTTAAATTACAAGTCGGGGTGTATTTGTAATATTAATAGGCTAAAATGAATTAAATAATTAAATAAAAACTATATAAAGGATTGCTGATCAGATTGGATTAATGGAGATTTTTATTTTATTTATTAATGTTTTCTGATCGGGATACACTTTAGGTGTATTAGAATTGAATAATACTCATATTGTTACAATATAAGGACAAATTAGATAAAATATAATTTAATAATGTAAATTACGTATAATATGCTCATTTTTATATAATTATGTATAATTGTATTAAAAACTCAAACTACCCGTTAAAAGCCATCTCTAGAAATAGGATTCGTAAAATGTGTCGTTAGGTCTATACGAATCCAATGACACTAATTTTGTTGAAATCGGACAACTTTAAGTAATTTAGCTCAAGACTGTATCATATTAAAAAATATACATATTTCAATAACCTTACCGGAATTAAAACGTGAATTAATAAATAAAAAGTACGTTTCGATGCGATCGAAACGATATATAATACGTAATAATATATATGATGTACAGTATCAATAATTAATAATTTAATTCGATATATAGTGATAACATAACGGTATATTATGGAAATAATATATATATATATATATATAACCATTTTAGATAAAACCCTAATGTTTTCGTAATTACTACGAAAACTGAATTTGGGCTTTTTGTGTAATTAGGACCTTCCAATAGAAAGACGGTTGACAATTCAAGTCAGCAATAGCGAACGTCTAAATAAGTAAGTTGGGGTTGTGGCTTCACCGCTGTTTAGGTGCTATTTAAAATATCCGGAAACCCAAGAGTATTTCTGGTTGTGTTTGTAATTAGATGATTATGTGCATGCTATGTGTATGAATGATACTTAGTTGTGACAGGAGTTCAACTCTTTGGTGTGCTGTTCTGCATATTTGCATGGATTCTATATTGTGTGAACTTGTTGGTCACTCTTGATTAACATTAACAGTTATTTGACTAAAATGTAATTGGACATGCATAATCACCCGTTAGGGGAAAACGATTAAGAGTGTTAGGCCAAATACTGACTTCCTTCGATGAGGATAGCTGAAATGGTCCTTTCCCCATCCTTAGTCGAACTAAGTAACAGGCGAGGAGGTCGCGGCAAGGTTGGGGGTCGTGGTTTGAAGGCGGTCATGGGAGGAAGGTGTTCTCTATTGCACAAGCTCGGGTTTGGTCTGACTTAAGTCGCGATGAAACTCTTCAATCCGGGTTAGAGCGGATGTAATTTCTTTAACCTTACAGTGGACCGGATAACACTATGCGATGTTTCATTTGAGTGATTGCATTGCATTTCATCATGATTATTAACCTTATTTATGATTGTATAGTACTCTTCTGACTCCGCCCCACTTACTGAGCTAGTTGTGCTCACATCCCTACAGACTCTTTTGCAGGTGTTGAGTGAAGGCAAGATGTTCAAGTACCACCGTTCCCAAGTTAGTGTGCTACTGTGTGGAAAAGTGAGGATCGAGGAATTAACTGAACCTGAGCTTTTGACTTTGTCTTTAAGTTTTGAGAAAAACTAATTGGGAATTCCTTGGGAGCCCACTAGTTTTCTAACTTATTGTATATAGACTGCAAAACCCGTCGTTTTTAACAAACTCTGATTGTAAACCTTACCTTTGGACGTGAAATGTTTGTTTAAATACTATTATGATACTAAACAGTAGGTTGTATAGAATAAGTAACTTGTAAAAGCTCTACCACATGTTTGGTTAATAACAGGTGTCAGAACAGACGTTTTAAGCTGGTTGGGTTGTGCGCCTTGTGTGAACTACGTCTACGATAGAAGCTGTGAGGTTAGCTTCTATCTTAGATTAGTTTACACAGTGGGATTATTATGATTCTTTTTGTTCGGAGTGTGACAATCACCGACCCACATCCTTTTCATCAATGCCATCTGAAATCAGACTTTCATGTCATAATGCCATAATCTTGATTGTTGACCATTTGGCACAAACCTGCACGTTGGAATGGTGGTGATGTGCAATAGTGGGTAGATTACTTCAACATTAGCTGGTATTAAGGTCGTGCGTATAGAACATACTTCTTGCAAATCTAACTTTGCCGGAATTCAAACAGTGTGTAGTATTGATTGATTTCAGTACTCTTCGTATTACTTTTCCATTATAAGAAAAGAATTCTTCACAAGAACAAGGAAGAGCTAAGCAATGCTAGTATATTAATGCATGGTCAACTACGTAAGAGCACTTGACACAGACAGAGGCCACTAATTTCCCCTTCCAGGATCTCCATCTAGCCACCCATCGCTGCCCCATGGACTTGTCCCACTAAATGATAGAGTGATATTATAGTAAAAGCTTCTTATGTACACGGCATATGAAAAAGTGCAACAATACCAATACAAATGTCGAGTCGTTATCATCAAAGATCAATGACATCAAACTTATCCGCGTAAACATCTGTACATGTCCTGCATAGGAGTCCATCATCATTTGCATTCTCTCTTGACCAAGATACCATCTGTTGTGGTCACCTACCTCATCCTTCTTTCCTCTTCAAAACTCTATTAAGATTTCGATTCATACATTTCATTAGACAGAATTACAAGTGTGAAATAAACTTATATATATATATATATATATATATATATAAATCATTTATTCCTTTAAAATGAACATCATAGAATTT
>JAMXBB010000450.1:2500-10721 GCA_024138015.1 Lumnitzera littorea | reverse complement strand
AATAATTTAAATTAATTAAATTATATTGAAATTTGATTTCAAATTTCATTTTGGACATTTTAGCAAAAAGATCTTTTCGATCTCTTTCCTTTTTTTAAAATTCCATAAATATTGGAGTCTTTTTTCCTAAAACTATATTTGTATATTTTGATGTTTTCTAAGTAGATTATCTTGAGTCACGCATACATTACCTCGCCTTGGGATAAGCTACAAAAACGACTATTTTGAAAACTAGCCAATGATGACCCTCCACGGATTCTCCTATATAAGCGGCGGCTAACGTTGCAAAAATAAGAGCTTGAATACCACTTGTAAATAATCCAAGGAACATAACAGGTATAGGAACCACTGAAGGTACTAAAGAAACAAGAACAACAACTACTAATTCATCCGCTAATATATTTCCGAAAAGTCGAAAACTAAGTGATAAGGGTTTTGTGAAATCTTCTAAGATATTAATAGGTAAAAGGATTGGAGTTGGTTGAATGTATTTACTGAAATAACCTAATCCTTTTTTGCTAAGACCCGCATAGAAATAGGCTACTGATGTGAGTAAAGCTAAAGCAACAGTAGTATTTATATCATTCGTGGGTGCGGCTAACTCCCCATGAGGTAACTCTATGAGTTTCCATGGTAAAAGAGCCCCTGACCAATTCGAAACAAAAATAAATAGGAACATAGTTCCAATAAAAGGAACCCACGGACCATGTTCTTCTCCAATCTGGGTTTTGCTAACGTCGCGAATGAATTCAAGGACATATTCGAAGAAATTCTGACCCCCATTCGGAATGGTTTGTGGATTACGAACAGCTATACTAGCGAAACCTAATAAGATAGCAATTACAACCCAAGAAGTAATAAGTACTTGGCCGTGGACTTGAAAACCTGCTATTTGCCAATAGAAATGTTGGCCTACTTCCACACCCGATATATCGTATAAGCCTTTTAGCGTGCTGGCGGAACATGATAACACATTCATATTGCCCTCTGAGAGAAATAGAACTTTAAAGGAAATTATTTTGATTCAACCATCTCTTTTTCAACTTGCTTAGTTAAATTTTCTATTTTTGGTAATAACTAGAACTAGTCAAAAAATATATCTATTAATTTTTATCTCTTTTATGAGATTCAAGAGCAGTAACCAATTCCATAAATTTATGGAGTTCAAAAAAAAAAATGGATTTATCTTATTATTAATCAAAGATTTCCTGTATAGCTAGAACGACCCTCGCCAATTGCGAATACTAATTTATTAAGAATAAATCGGATTGACGCTATAGCATCATCATTTGCTGGAATCGAAATATCGGCAAGATCCGGGTCACAATTTGTATCGATTAAACAAATTGTTGGAATTCCCAAAGTGATACATTCTCGAAGAGCCGTATATTCTTCTTGCTGATCAACAATAATTACAATATCAGGTAACCCCGTCATATATTTAATCCCGCCCAGATATGTTTGCAAGTGAGATAATTGTCTCTTCAACATAGCTGCGTCTCTTTTCGGAAGATGATTGAGTCTCCCCGTCTTTTGTTCCGTTCTCAAGTCCCTGAACTTATGAAGTCTCGTTTCTGTAGTGGACCAATTCGTTAACATACCACCAAGCCACTTTTTACTAACATAATGACACCGAGCCTTTATTGCAGCCCGTACTACTGAATCAGCTGCTTTATTTTTTGTACCAACAATTAAAAATTGTTTGCCCATACTTGCTGCTTCAAAAGCCAAATCACAAGCTTGTGATAAAAAACGAGCAGTTTTAGTAAGATTTGTAATATGAATACCTTTATGCTTTGCAGAAATATAAGGTGCCATTCTAGGATTCCATTTCCTAGTACCATGACCAAAATGAACGCCTGCTTCCATCATTTCTTCCAAATTGATGTTCCAATATCTTCTTGTCATTTCTCCTCACATTTCCTTTTTTTTTTTTTGAAAAAAAAAAAGCGACGAGGTGCCCTGAACTAAATAATTGTTCCGATGGAACCTTTTCTTCTACCGCCGGAGATTGACCGTGTCGATACACAATCCAAACCGCTAACCTCTACTTGGTCTTATCTTTATTTCCATTACCCCCATCAAATGACCATAGAGAATTTTTATTAATATTAAATAAAAATATGAATCCACTTTTAGGAATCATTAAATCCTTTAAATAATTGTTCTCGTGTATCATGGAAATTCTTTGAAATGCAAGAATCAAATAATTCTCTATAGTGGAAGAAAATATCTCTGATTTCCCCCTCGAAAAAATTCTTCTTTTTAGTTTCCAAAGGAATGTTCTTATCTTGACTTGAACGGTGCACTAATCCTTTAAATCCGGTACCAACGGGTATCGTCCCTCCTATAACAACGTTCTCTTTTAGGCCTTTCAACCAATCGATACGGCCCCGGAGAGCGGCTTTGGCTAAAACTCGAGCAGTTTCTTGAAAACTCGCTTCGGATATGAAACTTTGAGTATTCAAAGATGCTTTTGTTATTCCCAATAGGATGGCCCGGTAATAGATCGATTCTTCCAAAGCGCGCCCCGTTCGTTCCGCTCGTAACAATCCAATTAGTTCTCCAGGTAAAAAAACATTAGACATTCCATCCTCTGAAACCAACACTTTTGATGTTATTTGGCGTACAATAATTTCTATGTGCCTATTATGGATTTGGACCCCCTGGGATCTATAAACCTTTTGGATCTTATTAACCAAAGAGATACGACTTTGCACTATAGTTAGCTCAGCACCAATCAAAAATCCCCAAGGAATTCCAAGAATTCTTGTTATATGCTCGTTCCAACCCTCAACTCTTTTTTCTAGGTTCATCGATATTGAATCAATTGAACGCACTTCTAACACTTGTTCCACTTTTGGAAGACCCTGCGTTATATCACCGGATCTCGACTTTTCATAGATAAACGTAACTAATGTATCTCCTTCGTAAAGGAGTTCTCCATAATGACCATGAACAGTTGCTCCTGGAGTGGCCAAATAAGGCTTAGCCGATCTTATTACTACAGAATCGACTTGAACAATCAAAACTTGACCCGATTTTAATTTTAGGTGGGGTCCATATTTGGCTATACGTACATTTTCACAAATAAACTGTCCAAGACTAATTATTGTGGAACTTTCTTCCCAATTATTAGAATAATAATTATTCTGGAGAAAATACCAATTCAAATTGAATGAATTCAAAAAGATGTTACTGCCTGGATCGGGATTATAAATCCCCCCATTTTCATCCATTAAATAATATTTAATTATTTGAAAAGTCTGTTTTAAATTTTCAAGTTGCAAATATTTAGTTATCAAGATCGGATTATGAGTTATTAAATAGTAAAATGAATAAAAACTCAAAATTGGAAGGCCTGTTCCTAAAGGGCCAATCGAATTCTTAATTTTAATTATCGGATTTTTGTTAATTGATTCTTTTATCACACTGTGATATTTGACATCGTTGAATGGACCCATTCGAAAACAATTAGATGATGACAAAATTCTCAAAGAGGGACATTCCTTATTGGAATTTAACAACGTGCGAATAGTTCCTTGATTTTGGCTAAGTGATTTTTGAATCTTTGTCTTGGAATAAAAGGAATAAAAGGGATTGATATTGGTGTGATCCGACACATTATCAGAGCTCAATCCTGAGGATGACGGATCATTTCTTTTTCTGAGATACGAAATATGGGATTTTACTAAGTCGATTCTGAGAAAATCTCGAATCAGGCCATTTGTACTTACTTCAACAAAGGAAGCGTGGGCCTCTTTGATATAAGAACTTTTTTTGTCTTGGTCCCAATTCAAAATTAAACAAGTCCGCACTAATTGAATACTTGTGTCATAACTTCCCCGAATCAGTTTGCCATTTCCGTAAACAATATAATTGATAACTCGAAGTTGCATATTATCCCTTTCTTGGAACAGATCTGGGGGGAAGAGTGTTGCTAAATTTATACCGTTCGACATTTCATATGTCACTACGGGTCGAACTAACACAAAATACTTTTTTTTAGTAGGTGTGACCCGTTGAACATAGATCCAATTTTTCAATTTTTTGGATTCCGTAGAATTTGTTTTTCCTGTTCCTGGTGGTATTAAGATGCCACTGTGTCGGGATATCTTATCGGTTTCTCCAGGAAAATGGATATCTCCAGAAAAGATTTTAAGTTCAATCCTTTTTTTTTTTCTCTCCACTCGGACTAATCCGCCGACTCGGCTTCTTGTATTTAAAGTAATTCGTGTATCTACTCGAATGAGACTATTGTTGCGTACCATTATCGAAGAAGATTCAGGTAAAATATGGACTTCTTCGGGAATGAAAAAAAATGGATCTATTTTCATTGGATATTTTGCATTAAATTCTTTGATTCCTCGATACTCAATCAAAGCCTCTGTTTTAACGATTGAATGCACCCCTATGGTTCCATATTTAGTAATTCCCGAAGTGTTTCTTCTGTATCGAGGATCATCGAAATAAGCAAGAAGACTACTTCTACGGAAAATACCATTTATAGGTAGTTCCATCGAGATACCTGAATTAGGTATTAGTGCTTTCTCTCGTTCTTGAATCGATTGGAATGGAATAAGAAATCTATTTCTTCGCCGTTTTGCCAATAAATCAGAATTCTCGTGTAGAATAGCAGGATATATGAGATTCCACTGCCCAGTACATATGATTCGATTAAGTTCTGAATAATCAGGAATCCTATCTTCTTTTTTTTTACCCGAAAAATGAGAACTAAATACTTTGTATCTGATTTGATCATTATTCACTGAGAGACTCGAAAGAGATCTTCGTTCGACATAAGGAGAACGAAGATTCATTTGATCTTGATCCTTGTGGAGTGAAAAAGGGATTCCACTGAAAATGCACGAACCCCCTGATAATATCCATAAATGACTTGTTTTTGGTAAAAGATGAACATTACCATATGTAAATTCGGGTGCATGGTACACATCAGTACTCCAGTGCATTTCTCCCTCTGAGTCCGAATAGATATGTTTTCGAACCCTTTCTTTAAAATTGAAAGTGTATGTTCCCGCGCGAATCTCAGCAATTACTTGTTCGGATTCTACATATTGATTATTTTGAACCAAAAGAAAGCTTTTTGGTGGAATAGTGACGTTATGTAGAATATCCTCACTCTCAATAGTTACATACAAGTCTAGAGAACATAGAAAGGCAGGATGACCATGACGCGTACGTATGGGATGAACCAAATCCTCATTGAATTTTATTTTTCCGTTAGAGGGGGCTCGTACATGTTCTGCAGTACCACCTGTGAATACTCCGCCGGTATGAAAAGTTCTTAATGTTAGTTGAGTCCCTGGTTCTCCAATAGATTGACCCGCAATAATACCTACAGCTTCTCCCAATTCGACCAGGTCGCCATGAGTAGGACTCCTACCATAACATAATCGACAAATCCAAGATGTACTCCTACAAGTAAAGGGGTTTCGAATAGGTATTGGTTGTGTTCGAAAGGTTATGAATCGATTGACAAGTCCAATTCCAATATCTTGATTTCGAATAGCAATACATCGCGCACCCAGATATATATCGTCTGCTAATATACGACCAATTAATGTTTGAATCAAAATCCTTTCCGGTATCATCCCATTTCGAGGACTCACAAAAACCCCTTGGATGGTTCCACAATCTGTTCTACGTACAACAATGTGTTGAACTACTTCAACAAGTCTGCGCGTAAGATATCCAGCATCTGATGTTCGTACAGCAGTATCCACAACTCCTTTGCGGGCTCCGTAGCAAGAAATGATATATTCTGTTAAAGACAGTCCTTCGCGTAAATTGCTTTGAATGGGTAAATCAATCATTTGTCCTTGAGGATCCGACATTAATCCTCTCATACCTACTAATTGGTGTACTTGAGATGCATTTCCTCTGGCTCCCGAAAAAGACATTATATGAACTGGATTAAAGGGGTCGGTCATCCTAAAATTAGGATTCATTTCTTGTCGTAAATATTCACTTGTAGCATACCATACCTCAATGGATTGGCGTAATTTTTCGACTGCGTGTACATTCCCATAATGATGGTGTTTTTCTAAAATCAAACTTTGTTGTTCAGCATCTTGTACTAAACATCTCTTAGAAGGTATCGTTAAAAGATCATCAATCCCTAATGAAATGGATGTAGCAGTGGCTTGCTGGAAACCCAGAGTCTTTACTTGATCCAGAATGTGTGATGTATATGCCATTCCGAAGTGATCTATTAATCTGCTAATAAGTCTTTTAATGGCAGTTCCATCTATTACTTTATTGTGAAAGACTAGATTGACTCGTTCTGCCATAAGTACCTCCATTTTCTGCTGAGTGGAATTCGACAATGAGTTGAGTCAATGATTAGAAAACTTCCTTTTCTCGATTTTAATTCACATAGAAATCCAGGAACTGTGGTTCCGGTTAAATTGGAGAGACCGGACTTTACACCGGTGTCATAGAATTACTTAACTTAGATACCATATGGTTAGGTACCATATGAGCAGGCTCGACAAAACCCTTGTATAGCTTCTTCGATTTCTCGAAAAAGAGAAATATGACCGACAGTTGTTCGAATGTATATACAAAGAATTTCTTTTTTTACACTTCTTACTATTAGATAGTGCCCATAAATCTCATGATAGGTACCCAAAGACTCATAGTGAACCTCGATGGGGACTTCTCTTGAAGCAATAACGCGTTCATCGAGTCGCCACCGGAGCCACAAAGGACTATCTAAATTGATTCTTTTCTGTCGATAAGCCCCAATTGCATCGTAGGAATTACAAAAAAAAGGTTCTTTTTTTTTCCTATACTTATATTTATTGTCATAAATTCTTTCATTTTGATAGTTTCTGCGATTACATGGATTATACCTATTCGTACAAATACCTCGGCGATTCCCACTCGTTAATACATATAGACCAACCAGCATATCTTGGGTTGGCACGGAAATGGGATCCCCAATAGCGGGAGACAGAAGATTCATATGAGAAAACATAAGTAAACGAGCCTCCGCTTGAGCCTCCAAAGATAAAGGTACATGAACAGCCATTTGATCCCCATCAAAGTCTGCATTGAATCCCTTACAAACTAATGGATGTAAACAAATAGCACGTCCTTCCACTAAAATGGGTTGGAATGCCTGTATGCCTAATCTATGCAAAGTAGGCGCTCTATTCAGCAATACGGGATGTCCCTGCATAACTTCCTGCAGTATTTCCCATACAATCGGCTCTTTTTCCCGAATTTTACTCTTAGCAACTCCTATGTTCGAAGCAAGATGTTGTCTAATTAGCCCACGAATTAAAAATGTTTGGAAAAGCTCTATTGCTATTTCCCGAGGCAATCCACATCGATGTAATGGAAGTGAGGGTCCTACGACAATGACAGAACGACCCGAATAATCGACCCGTTTGCCAAGTAGAGTCTCACGAAACCTTCCCTCTTTGCCTTCAATTACATCGGAAAACGACTTATAAACCTTATTATGACCATCCCTCATCGGTTGTCCGCGGATTCCATTATCAAGAAGTGTATCCACGGCCTCTTGCACCAATTTCTCTTGACACATTACTAATTCCCCCGGTGTAGATCGACTTGTTGTTAAGAGATCGGTAAGGGTATTGTTCCGATAGATAACTCTTCTATAGAGTTCATTAATATCCGAGCTCATTAGCTTACCTCCATCTATCTGAATGATGGGTCGTAGTTCGGGAGGAAGAACTGGTAGTAGACATAAAACCATCCATTCTGGTTCTATATTTGTTCGAATAAAATGCTTAGCTAATTCCATGCGTCTAACCAAAAAATCCTTTCTTCTTCCAATTTTGCGATCTTCCCATTCATTACCTGTGGGTCTTTCTTCCCCTAATTCCTTCCATTCTATCAATGAATAATCTATAATAATTCGCAAATCTAAATCGGCTAATTGTTCTCGGATAGCACCCGCTCCGGTAGAAATTTCTCGATTTCGAAATGTATCGAAGCCTTGAGTAGTAAAAAAAAGTGGGATGCTGTATTTCCAGGATTGGATTTCATATTCGAATAACCCTCGTAATCGTAAGAAAGTAGGTTTTTTAGCTACAGGCCTAGCAAAAGAAAAATTGGGATAGGATCCTATAGGATCTCCCCCCTTCAAAATCGGACGTGAAAGTTTCCTTTCATCCGGCTCAAGTAGTTACACCAAATAAAAAAGGAGTTTTCGCTTTCAAATTCTCGA
>JAMXBB010000449.1:0-10729 GCA_024138015.1 Lumnitzera littorea | reverse complement strand
ACATATTTTAAGGTCTAAGTTTTTATTTTAGAATTATTTTTCATTTCTGAGTGATGTAATAACTAGGGAATATACTATAGAGAAATGTTGTAAACTTGAACTGCAATTATTGAATGATAACATATATATATATAATCCCTCACTTTTATAGGTAAACGATTTATTTAAATTACAAATTGTCTACTTCAAAGCGGGTTAGTTGTGGACGCCTTGTGTAGATCAGGTCTAGGATAGCGGTTGTGAGGCCAACTTCTATCTTAGGGTAGTTTACACGGCGGGGCTGTTACGACTCTGCCGCTTCGGGGCGTGACAATGCAAGTTAACAGACAACAACCCCAAGGTGTACAATAGCAAAACCCACAAGAAGATACCCCTAAGAGATACTATGGCCAAGGCAATCGAACCAATGCCTAATTCAATCGCTACAAGCTAGAGGAGTAACAGATTAAGCTGCTAGACGAAGACTGGAGTTGGAGTAGATTGGGGAAGATTACGAAGAGCTGGGTGTTGAAGGGTTTGGTGAAGAAGAAGAAGTTCATTATTACCAAGCATAAGAACGAAGACGCCAAGTCCCTTAAGGGCTAGAGAATGCCAAGGTATAAATCTCGCCCTTCGGTGGAAGTGGAGATATAGATGAATACTTGGAGTGAGAAAAAAAGGTCGAGAAAGTATTTGAATGTTATGGGTATGAGGATGCGGTTAAAGTCTAACTTGTTGCATTGGAGTTTACTGGGTATGCCACCATATGGTAGAAGAATCTATATGTAGCTAGAGCAAGAGATGGAAGATGAGGTGTTACAACTTAGGGATGAGATTAAAAGGTTGTTAAGAGGTAGATATGTACCCGAGACCTACCTACAAGATATGTTTGCAAAGTTGCAAGAGCTTCACCAAGGAAGTTGATCTTTTGATGACTATGTAAGAGAGTTCCAGATGTTAATGATATGAGTTCACGTAGAAGAACCAGAGGCTTACATCATATTAAGGTTCATTTCTAGGCTCAAGTATGAGATTCACAATATCGTGGAGTTTAGAGGTTTTATAATTTGGAAGAGGCCATCAAGATAGCGTAGAGGGTCAAAAGGTAGAGGAGGAGTGTTCCAAATCGACCTGGGTCGACTTTCTCGTAAGTCCCAGTACCATGCTGACCTATTTAAGCCAAGCCAAAGAGGCCACCAGGGCTGAAGATAGGAATGACTGACCCGATGATAGCCAAGGAAACCAGCAGGGCCGAGCTGCTCATCCAAGTTGAGCCGAGGTTAGGCCAACCCCTAGAGTATATAAGAAAGGGTAGACCTTCGGACGGAAGACCAGTGAGGTAAAGTGCTTTAAATGCTTGGGCTTCGAACATATGGCCACTGAATGTCTGAACCGATGTGTCATGGTGCTCCAAGGAGATGTAGTAGCTACCACCGACTAGAGTAAGCCCGAGAAAGAAGATGTTAGCAAGCCTAAGAAAGAAGATGTTAGCAAGCCCGAGGCTAAAGAGGAAGAGGAGACTTGTGTTTATACCGACTAGGGAGAAGTAATGACCTTAGTCCTGAGATAAGTATTGAGTTCCTTACCAAACCCTGAGGAGGACCAGAGGGAGAATCTGCTCCATACAAAGTATACCATTAAAGGCCAATTATGCATAATTATAGTGGAGGAAGGAGTTATACTAATGTGGTTACACAATCCTTTGTGTAGAGGTTAGGTCAGTTGACCTCAAAGCATCCTTGATCTTATAAGCTACATTGGCTTCATGATAAGGGTACTTTGCATGTAACTAAACAAATGGCCGTACCATTTAGTGTTAGGAATGTATATAGGGACAAAGTAGTGTACGATGTCCTCCCCATGAGAGCTTCACATTTGCAACTTAGACGACCTTGGTTTTTCAACCGATGTGTTATGCACGATGGGTATAAGAACACCTATGCCTTTGTTAAGGATGGAAGGAAGATTATATTGCAACCTTTGACCTCATCCCAAGTAAATGAAACCTATAACTAGCTCACCCGAGCTAGTAAGAAGAAAGTCTTGGTAATGAGCCGTAGAGAGCGTCGATCTACTGAAAAAGTTAATGAACCCATGTTCCCGTTAGTTAAGAAATTGTTAGAGATGAGGGAATTATAGAATGTCCCAAAAGAGATCTAAAGCTTACTAAATGAGTTTTCTAACTTGTTTCTAGAAGAACTGCCTAGAGAACTGTTGCCAGTCCGAGGCATAGAGTGTTGTATTGATCTACAACCAAGTGTTGCCCTACTGAATCGACTTACATATAGGATGAACCCTAAGCAGGCTGCTAAGCTAAAAAGACAAGTAGACGAACTCATAGAGCGAGGATATATGAGGGAGACCATAAGCCTTTATACTGTACCAGCTTTGCTCATTCCAAAGAAAGATGGTTCATGGCACATTTGCATTGACAGCCAAGTAATTAATAAAATTACTATCAAGTACGGATATCTGATACCGAGGCTCAATGATATGTTAGATGAGCTTCATGGTGCCATAATATTTTCGAAGATTGATATGTGAAGTGGTTACCACCAAATTCATATGAGGCCAAGTGATGAATGAAAGACTGCCTTCAAGACTAGGTACGGACTCTACGAATGGTTAGTTATGACATTTAAACTCACCAATGTGCCAGGCACGTTCATGAGGTTAATGAACTATGTAATGCACCCCCTAATTGGAAGATGTATGGTCGTGTACTTTAATGATATATTAGTATACAATACCGACTTGAACAACCATGTTCAACATCTTTGTGAAGTATTTAATATTTTGCGAACTGAGAAGTTGCATGGAAATATGAAGAAGTGTATGTTTTGCCAGAGAGAAGTGATATTCCTAGGGTTTGTAGTATCGGGGGAAGGAATTCAAGCAGATGAGGAAAAGACCAGAGTTGTTTTGGAATGGCCGATGCTGAAGAATGTCATTGAGGTTCAAAGTTTTCATGGCCTAGCTTCCCTCTATAGGCAATTTATTAAATACTTCAGTACAATAGTCACCCCATTAACCGAGTTGACAAAAAAGAGTGAAGGGTTCAAGTGGAGTGATTGAGCTGAATAGAGCTTTAGAGAGATTAAGGAAAAACTCACCTCAACACCTGTCCTGTCACTACCAGATTTCAATAAACCCTTCGAATTAGAATGTGATGCGTCAGGAGTAGGAATTGGTGCTATCTTGATGTAGGAGTGACAACCCGTTGCCTACCACAATAAGAAACTAAGTGGCCCAGCCCTGAACTATTCTGTATATGAGAAGGAGTTCTATTCCCTTTTTCGAGCCCCCACTGTTTAGTAATACTATTTGTTACCCCAAAAGTTTGTTATTTACACCGACCATAAATCATTAAAGCACCTTAGGAGACAAAATAAACTCTCAAAGAGACAAGCCAAGTAGTTAGAGTTTATGGAGTTCATGGAAGGGTTCTTGTATGTCATTCGACATAAGAAGGGAAGCGTAAATGTGGTCGCTAACGCTCCATCATGAGGCAAACTTTGCTAACCAATTTGTTGACAAAATTATTGGGATTCTCACTTATTACTGAGTAATATGCTACTGACCCTCACTTTAGTCTAGTTGTTGAATAGTGCCATAAAGGGGTAGTTGTTGGAGGATACTATCTTAAGGACAGCTATTTGTTCAAGGACCATAGGCTATGTATTCCAAACTACTCTACGCGTGAGCTATTGATTAAGGAAGTCCATAACAGAGGATTATCAGGTCACTTTGGGGAAACCAAGACTGCTAATCTATTGAATGAGAACTTTTATTAACCAAGTTTGGCCAAGGATGTCTATAAAGTGATTAGTAGTTATGAAGTATGCAAATGTACTAAGGGGAAGATAGAAACTCATGGAGAATACATGCCACTGCCAACACCAACCTTGCCTTGAGTCGACCTCAGCATAGATTTTGTCCAAGGGTTGCCTTGAGCATCCAGAGGGAAAGATTCTATTTTTGTTGTAGTAGACTGCTTTAGCAAGATGATACACTTCCTTTTCGTACCATCGAACTAATGATGCTCTATATACTGTTGATTTGTTTTTGCAGGAGGTTGTCCAACTACATGGAGTATTAAAGACTATTGTCTCAAATTGGGACACAAAATTTTTGAGTTATTTTTGGAGGACTCTTTGGAGAAAACTTGGAACTAAACTTATATTCAGCTTTAGTAGCTACCCTCAAGTTGATGGCCAAACTGAAGTGGTAAACAGGACGCTAAGTAATCTGCTCAAAGTTATTGTGGGAAAGAACTTGAGGGATTGGGATTGGGATCAAGATCTGTGCCTCTCAGTTGTGGAGTTTGCATACAACTGAATTGTTTATAACACTACTGGGAAGACCCCATTTGAGGTTGTCTATAGCCTTAACCTCGCTATTCCTCTAGATATGATTGGCAACCCGATAGCTATTGAAGAGAGTCAATTCAGAGTTGATCGAGCTTAGGAATTGCATGAGCTACACCAGTCTGTAACTAAGAAGATCTCCAAGTTCAATCAGAGACAACAAGAAATTGGTAGTTGAGGCCGCCGAACTGTTTCTTTCCACCTAGGAGACTTGGTATGGATACATCTCAGCCGAGAACGATTCCCACACTCAAGACAAAACAAACTATCTCCTTCAGCAAATGGTCTGTTTAAGGTCCTAAAGAAAATTTACTACAACGCTTACCAAATCGAGTTGTCTAATGACTATGGAGTTTCTTCTACCTTCAATGTATCTAATCTGATCCCTCACCAACCAACAGAAGAAGACCCTACAAGCGCCCCAGAAGAAAGAACAAAAATTGCTCCAAATTTGAGGATAAATCTTTTTAACCCTTAGGCAAATGATAGGAATTAACCCCTTGGACTGATCATATGTAACTAAACTAGAGGACTCCAAAGATTTGCTCGGAAGATACTAGCTCTAGGCCATAGCCGAAATGGGGATTCCTATCTCGAGCTGAGCTCTTGCCAACCTGACCATTAGATTCTTACGTGCGTCGGATTCGCCCCTATTCAACAGCAACGCTTTATCCCAAGAGATAGCCTAAGAGTAGCTGAGGCGAACTCCTAATTTGACCACAAGCATCTGACCTCGAATTAAGCTAACTTCTCTTTAGAAGAATTAATTGGTCCTCGACCTAGTCCACATCAGGTCAACCCCTAACTATAATTGTTACTCTATTTCCGCCTACCTTGTACCGTATTTCTCTTATCCAAACAGTAAGAGACATATGTCTTCTGACATAATATTTCAAAATGATTCTTTCTTTTTCACATTGAATATTCTTTGTCTCTTTTACCCTTTTTAGTATGTCTTATGTAACCTAGTTGTAAAATACTCTTTTATCTTTTCATCATGCAAAATAACCCTAGTGGATGGGTATATAAACCCCTACTTTCTTGTGTGTGGACATCAATCATCTCTTCAATATAGAATCATTCATTGAGCAACCTTAGTGTTCTCGTTACCATTTAACTCTTATCTATTCCCTTTAACAAGGAGTAGTGGTGAGTAACCCTTCAGTTCGGATTGGTGTGTCATATCCGGCGGATTATAGGCTAAGTAAGATCGAGTAGTGTGTCATATCTATTCAATAGCTGCTGGATTTTGCTAACTTTTTCTATTGTTTTTCGCTTGCTTCGTTGTAATGCCTCTCCGTGTGTTTGAACCCTAGAGACACATCACCTTTGTTGGTTGACATGACTATAGTACTCGAAGAAGGAAGAAAGACCTTGGGAAATTTTTGAAGAGAGTATGATAGTTTGAATGCGAATGCAAAACTTGTAATAATTGAACAAGAAGATTGCAAAAAAGTGGTCTCTCTTTGTGATCCTCTTATTTATAGGCAAATTACTTGGGAAGCCATATAGGCGATTACAAGGATCCATATAAGTACGAATCCCTTAGAATGCTGCATAGCAGACACGTGGAAAGTATTTTGATCGGATGGTTACCTTTAAAAGGCAAAAGGCATGTAGTTGTACATTAGTTTGCTACAGTACGACACCTATCATGTCGCATTTAATGCACGGAATACAAGCGAGCAAAAATAACATTTCGAAAAAGTTCCTTCAATAAGAAGCTTTTTCAAGGCCCATCCAACTTTCACCTGGTCGACATGATAAAGACAAGATGTAGTTGCGCATTCTCGGTCCTTGTTGAGCACTATTCGGATAAACCGGTTCATAGCTTTAAAGCGCCTACCAAGTGAGTTGCAAGGATATCCTGCTCTAATACCCCAACTTAAACCTTACTTGGGTCTTTGGCACTTCACTCCAGAATAATTGCTAACTACTCCTGCTCATCTAGCCTCGAACATTTTCGGATCGGGAATACACTTCATCAGACACCTCCACCATGGTTAGCTTTCAATCTAGACCTATATGCCCACCACATTGGCCCAATAGCGTCAAGTTCGACTCCTTTCAGTGGGATCGGTCATGCCTGAGCAACCTAAATATCTCTTCTCCTTGCCTTCGCCTTGGCAACGAGACTACGAGGGGTCAAGTGTTGATATGGCACTTTAGACATAGGCCTCCCAAGCCCGACCGTATCCAATACGTCTTATGGCCTAAGGCTCACCCTTATGGGCCTAAGCTCTAAGCTTATATAGACTAAGCCCAATAAGCCATGCAACGGCTAGAATACATAGGATAAAGATGAAACAGCCACATCCTGAATAAATGGGATACGTCGGGCATAATGACTCCATTCTCCTATACTTGTGGGAGAAGATCTTTCCTACCAACTACCGGCTCCACTTCATTATAAATATCGGGTCATTACCTAACAGTAAAGCTCTCTAGACTTTGCACATCAAGCTTGCTTGCTTACTTACCTACTTTATTTCCTACTCTCAAGCGCCCTATTGTTGACTTAAGTAACGGAGTGGCCACGCTGGATAACCCCCTAACATTCCCTCATTGTGTATTGTTTTACATGTCCTATACATGCAAAGGCCAATCACCTACCAGCAAGAACCTAGAGACGACAGAACCTATGCCAAAGAGTGCATGTTTAAACTCCTTAAAAATGATTTCTTGCTGTAAGTAGCTTATTTGCTCATATGTTAAGCCTCCATGCAGATTAGCAGGTATAATATCGTCATGGTAAGAATAAACCTTACCCATGTTGTACAACTTGAGAAAGTGATTTTGAATGTATTGTTTAAAGGTTATGGGATCAGGTAACCAATTACTAGAGGAATCTTGCAACCCTTAGATTTTATTTTTTATTCTTTTTTCCAAAACTATTTCATGATAGAACGCATTATTTTGCTTACCTTCTATGATCCATTTATGACATGATTTGCATTTCCAGGTGTATTCTTCTTAGTTTAAGATTTCGTTAATTTGATTCCTCAGGTGAGTCTCTTTATTAATTAATTGTTGAGAAAGGTACCTAGCTATGGTGTATTCAATCTGTTTTAGCTCTTGGAGTGTATTCTTTTTCTTCAGTCCTAAGAAGCCAAAGATGTGTTTATTCCATTCATTTGCGGCTTGTAGAAAATTCTTTATTGGTGATAAAAGATTATTTGTTATTTCTTTGCCAAACGGCTTGGACTAGGCCCAGAAATGATGGTTGAGAGAGATAAATGGGTTGAAAGCAAAAGGGTCGGGTGTGTTTGAAGAAGTATCAAATAATGATCTAACATTGACTTAGTTAAATGCCGTACCATTAAGTTTGGATAATTTTTTTTTCATGCATAATTAGATGAGCTCTATCTATTTGGGTCTGAATAAGGGTTGGCAGGGGATGTTTATTAGACTAAATAAAGTGAGGAACTATATAACTAATATCTAACAAACTACAATCGAACATATAAACTCGAATTTTTTAGAGTTAAAAGGTGTGCCCCCATTGTTCTTTACTATGTATGATTTCATTGAAATTACTAAGTAAACACCAATGAGCATTTCCAATACTATCATGATATTCCTTAAGTTAATCCCAAAGCAACTTCCTAATCTATTCTTTAAGATTAGCATGTATTCCAATAAAAAAACTAGGGGGTTTGGAGAGATCTAACCTAGATGAGTACATGGATCTCTTGAAGAGATTGATCGATATAAGTGACTTCCACAGTATGCTCTTACCACATAAGAAGTAGGCCTCCCTTCTAGCCTTTTGCCTCTAAGTAAGCAATTCCTTCAAAAGGTAAATCTGATGCTAACTCATATGCCACAACGACATCCATTTTTATCTTAACTAGTAACAAGATGTCTGGTCGTAGGTCATGAACAAGTTCTTTAATGGCATTGGTTGTGCGGAGTAAGTTAGCTACCCATACATTTCAGGTGATGACTTTGATGGGCTTAATAGACTACGGTGCTATTTTAGGATCCATAAGATTGACAACAAGTTGGTACCATTAAGTTTGAAAAACTAACTAAATAACCTTGTAAACCTTAAGGTGGAACTTTGCTAGACTTGATTCTCATAGTAGCATGGCTATTGCTTCTTCCCTACTGCAAAAGACTAGGGAGTTTATGATGATTTAAGTTGTTATGATGGTGGCTGAGATCAGAGGTAGGGTTAGTTTGGAATTCATTCTTTGAAATAGCATTTGTATGGTTATTATGCAAGTAAGCTCCCATTATTTCAACACTAAATCAAGGTGAGTGAGATGGTCCACAAGTGTGGTGGGTATGGTCATAAGATATTCTTAGGTTGTCATCAACAAAACCTTATTGTGCTATGTTTATCTCCTTTACTTTGAAGTTACATAAAGTTGAATCTAGGGAGTTTGCTCTACAGGGACTATTAAGTTGTTCATATACAACATTTGATGTAGTTCTACGAAGGTACAGGTTTGTCTATATTAGGAGTCGATGTAAAGAAGGTGCACCGATAGGGTTAGCTACGGTAGTAATGAGCTGCGATGCAAAATTTTAAAAAGGATAGCCATGTTTACTTGTTTGTCCATTAAGCTTCTAGTGTATCGGAGGCAGTTTGTAAGATTTGGGTTTTCTCCTTTTTGTATGAACGTTTGTCAAGGAAGGGGAGGAAGGGGGTAGGGGTGGGGGTGTTATGTTTAAATTCAATTGAAGGGCCAATTAAGGTTTTGTCATTAAATGATTTGATAACAAAAGTGTTTAATGGATTTGATGATATTTGCAATGATGGTATGGAATGATTATGTACTGTAGCTGAGTTCAACTGAGTAGTAGTAGTAGAGGTCATCTAATTAGAGGCCATGGTTGTTTTGGGGTTTAGGTTTGATAACACTTCGGTTTTATTTTGGGTCATGTGGGTAGGGGATTTGTTAGTGTTAGATGGAACATGATGCAAGTTGTAAGCCCCAAAATTCAGCCAAGTAACCGTAGGATTGAACTTAGAACCCAAGGTTTAGGGCGATCGGTTAAAAGATCCGATCAAATCCAAATTATAAACTGTTGAGAAGAATATTAGTAAAAATGACCCCATAAACTTAAATTTAAGAAAATAAGAAATAAAATAGGAGACTATAAAATTTTCAAATTTTAAGCATAATAACTGCTAATTACCAAAAAGGCAAAAAGTGTAATATAATAACCAATAAATTATTAGAGATAGATTATATGTATACTAAAAATTTTAGAATGACCAAAATAATATTTAGGAATGTTCACGTATACCCTACATGTATTTACGTGTAGATAAAAATACGCGTAATTACTAAAATTGGCCGAAAACTAAGTAAATAATTAAAGAAAAATACAAAATAATTATAGAAAAATCAGAAAAAAATCAGAAGTGGATAACTGAAGCAAGATCAGGTCGTGGCAGGTTCAAATCAGAAAAAGAAAAATTATCCAATAAGAATTGGACAACCAAAAAGCCAAAAATCAAGGGATTGGGGCAAAATCCCATCAAATTAATGCACAATAATTACACTAAAACCCTATAAATAGCAGGAAAAATCTAGGAACTCATTTGGACAGTTGGGAATCAGAAAAAATTAGGGAGAGTCGAAAATTGAGAGAAAAATTCGGTTTGGAAAAAAATTAGAAAAATCTGTGCAATTAGGGCTTCTAAAGGGAACACCCACCAGAAGAGGAGCTGGAAGTGGACGGCCACCACCACCACATGGTGGTGGCAGCGCCCAGGCCGGCCGACAAGGCTACGGCGGCCCGCGGTGGCCGGAGCCACCCGAACCGGTGAGTCCAAATTCCAGCCCGATTTTTGTGAAATTTTGTAAAAATAGTAAATATAATTAGAAAATTATGAATTTTGTTATTCTAGGATATTTTTGTATGTAGTTTTTAGGAAAAATGTTATTTTGATGAAATTATGTCCCGTAATATATGGTCCCTAAGAAATTATGCAAAACCGAGCATGTTTCGGTTTAGAAATAAATGACCTTAGGAGTGTAGTTTCAAGCCCAAAATTTTTCTGTAGATTACTTAGATGATATAGAACAGTGCTATGAAGCCCTTTTTCAAAAATTAATTTTTGAAATTTTTAGATAATTTTTAGGCTCTAAAAAGAGGCATAAAATGGGTAATTTAGGATTAATTATGTAATTAAATGATTAATTTCTGATTTAGTGAATAATTACATGTTTTAGGATGTTAAGATCTGATGGAGTATGATACTTATAGCATTTAGGGTGTTAGATGTAATTATTAGGTTAATTATGTAGTAAATTAGTAATAGAAAAACATAGTAAATTATGAGTTAATTTTGTAAATTAGAATAATTAGGTGTAAAACCTGATTTAGGATGGATTTAGACATTTTGAAATAATAATTGGTGTTTA
>JAMXBB010000448.1:0-10735 GCA_024138015.1 Lumnitzera littorea | reverse complement strand
AAGTATAAATATATGTATATATATTGAAAGATACATGTATATGTAAAATAATACTCTAATTTCTTAAAATAAATTAATAAGTAGAATATATATATATATAGGTGTGTGTGCTAGACGTGAACATGACAAGAAAGATAGGAATTATTTTTCCATTATTTAATTATTTTAGGTGTTATATATGTATATGTTAATATTATAAACTAGTAAAAACAAATGGGTAAATTTAAAAAATTGTCTTATGAACCAATAGAAAGCTACCATGTCAGCTTTGCCTAAATTTTTTAATTGAATTGAAAATTGTAAAAAATAATAAGATAATAATAATAATAAATTAATTAGAAAAATATAATCATAACAAAAATTAAGATCATTAATGATTTAGGCTTAAAAAGGTGAAATAAAGAAATTATGAGAAAATGGACCTAAAAATAAAAATATTTAGAAAATGTAAAAATTTAGAAATTATTTAAGGCCATTATTAAAAATAAAGAAAAACCCAATAAATAAAGTCATTAAAGAAATACTCAAAATGATAATTAAAAACATTTGGGCCAAAAATAAATAAATTCATAACATTCTCGGCTCATAATAGAAAATGCGAGTTCTAACATCCAAAATGGACCTTGCTACATAGAAGTACATCCGAAAATAATAAAGATCAACTATAAGATCATAAAAATTGAAGTTAAAATAAGAAAGTTGTACATAACTAAAGATTTAAGATAAATTGAGAAAGATAAGTAGGATAACTAAATTAATTAGCCCTATAAACTAATAATGAAGATAAACCCTTAAATTAAATAAATAAATATATAACATAAAATGATTTACAAATATACCCATATATTTCCTATTTACCCTAATAAATAAGCTAAACCATGTTCATACTATGCTTGGGTTATAGTAAGAAATTAAGCAAACTACAATAGACATTTAATGAAATGAAAAGTCTAGCTTTTCCAAATACTTATAAGTCTTATTATCTTTTAGGCACTAAATTGTCAATTTTAAAAATTCTAAAGGCTTGTAAAGGGAGCATTAATTCAAGTGATAGAGTTTTACTAACCTGTTATCTACATGTACTTGATACTTGCTTATTGTTTTACTAGTTGCTATAATTTTGTGCTTGAATTACTATGTTGCCTTTTGTGATGTCATTCGTATGATCGCCTTCTTAAATCCATAATATAATATCTAATTAAAATAACTAGTTATATTTATCGCATGTTTATGACTCAACTAGTATACTTATAAAGAGTGCTGGTTTTGTGAATTTTTTAGAAAAGTATTTTTGGAAATGTTTTCCTAATCTCAAACAGATTCCTATATAACTTCTACAAAGGCTCATAGTGCCTATTGATGATATTTTTATCATTGAGGCAAAGCTAGCATGGTATCTCTAATAGAATGATAGCGAAAGGATTCATATAGTTATGCTCGTAGGGTCTTGGATTAGATTTATAGATGTTGAGCCCATAGGGCTTCAGACATGATCTGTTAACGGTGGATGGCTCTAGTTGGGGTCCATCTGTTTGGATTGGTGTTTCTTTCTCAACTAGGGTAATAGTCAAATATTGTCTAGAGGGATGATGCCCCCAAGCAACCTCATGTAAGTAAGGTGAAGTGCCCCATACTAGTAAGTATAGGGGACAATTGACGTGTAAATGATGTAAATCTACACCTTTCATGTTTCCAAATTCCTATGGACGTATTACTTACATTCACTATGTATGCATCCATTTCATGTGTAAATAGACTTGCATGTATGCTAATGATGTTTGATATCTTGCTTAAACGGTAGTAGTGAGGAACAAACTCACCAAGTTATAGTTTACTCATTCTCCTGTAGCTTCTTTTACAGGTCCATTTCAGTTGGGACTAGGATAAGCTCAAGTGCAAAATGCAAATCTAAGTTATGTAAGCGAAATATAGATTTAGTTGGGAAATGTATAACTAACATAGAAGCACCCTATGTGAAAAGTATTTGTATGTTAAGGTTTTAGATCACTTAGTATTTGTTGCAATTTATAAAACTGATTTACCATATCTTATTGTTTCGTAGGGGATACTGATTCTCTTTGGTTTTGATGGATTGTGGAATATTAGATATCTATAGTTATTTATATTTTATAATAAGTTAATAAAATGAAAATAAAAAACCTTAGTGATTAATTATTTAAAGTTTTATAATCTCTGACTTATAATATAGTTTTCGTATCATAAGTATACATGTGATTTGAAAATTTTAAACAATCCTATTAAGTCTCCTTTAAGGTCTTGACAAAAAGGACTTATAAGCTATTAAAGTCGAGCCTAAAATATTGAGGAATGTACGTCCAGTTGATGAGAGGTGTATGACTTGTAAGAAGGATAAATGCCAAGCTCTACAAGGGAAGGCTATGCCATTACCTGTTCCAACCAAACCATGGGTTGATCTAAGCATGGATTTTGTTCTTAGTTTACCAAGAATAACATGAGAGAATGATGTTGTGATGGTGGTGGTAATGGTCAATAGGTTTAATAAGATGGCACATTTTGTGCCCTATAACAAAACTAATGATGCTTCAGTTTTTTTTTTTTTCCTTATTTTTGTAGGAGATCGTAAGGCTTAATAGAGTTCTCAGAATTCTTATGTCTAACCAATACCTAAGGTTCTTAAGTCACATTAGGAAGACCTTATGGCAGCAACTAAAGACAAAACTACTATTTAATACATCATGCCACCCATAAACTGATGAAGAGATAGAGGTTGTCAAGCTTAAAATTCAATTTTCTATTTTTTTTTTTTAATTTGGTTTAAACTAAACCCTTTGCTCATTTAATTTAAACCCTCGACATATGTAAACCCCGCGAATTTAGCCTTCTAAGTATAGAAACAAACGTCTAAACTGTAGATAAATTCTCGAACTCAAAAGAGCCAGTGAGAATTAAAACCAATAAAAATCTCAATCCAAAACCTAAAGTGGATACGAAGAACCTTAAATCATCAATTGAATCCCTAACTACATACGAAGACCCTAAAACCTCGAACCTCATCAAAACCCTAAGATGACAATCGAAGATTTAATCGCGTAAGAATATATGAAACCCTAAATGTGTAAAAACATTAGAGATGGTGCCTTAAAGTAATAAGAACCCTTAAACCATAACTTTAAGGATATAAAAGCACTAATTCACCATGATATACCCTAAAACCCTAATTGATAATATAATGCTTATATTTTGCCAAATCATTAGTAAAAGGTTAGAGATGACCCTTAATTCTGCATAAACATTTAGAATGCTTAAATGATCCCTTAGAAACAAAGATAATGAATCATAGATTACATTTATGTCTTAAGTATATGATTAGGATAGTCTCACTTAGAGTTAAGGGTATAGTTGGAGATTAGGTTAAATGTAGTAAACCTTAATACCCTAAATGACATTTTTCATCTTAATTACACTAAGTAGTTTACCAAATGATGTTTATAGGTTATAAATACTTAAAGTAAGATCTCATCATCTACTCTTACTAATCAATTCATCAAATACCTCATTTCCTCTCATTTCCTTCATTTTTTTCCCGTAATTTCCCTTAATCTTTACATTATGTACACAAAATTACATAAGCTTAAGGAGAGTTGACCAAGTCAACACTTGTTGACCAAGGTCAAAATGTTGACCAAGTCAACACTTTGAAAAAGTCAACAAAAGACTAAAGAGATAAAGAAAATAGCTCTTACTTAATGATGGCTTTTCTTTTCTTCCTTTTTGATTTTTTTCTCCTCCTTCTCTCTTCAATTGCCGTCCACAATTTCTCCCCTCTAGGTCCCACCATTTGCCTTCTTCCATAATGAAAACAAAACAAAAGAAATCAAACAAAAACTCCCTTCCATTGCCGTGAGCATCTTCTTCCTCTTTTACCTTCACAATTTCATTTTTGTCTCCATAACTCCAACACAATTAAAGGTATGTATCTAAGTTACTTATCTTGTTTTATCTCCTTCATTAGTTAGTTAATTAGATAGATTAGATAAGTAATTATGTGTTTAGTGTTGTCTTGAAGAAAAGAGCACAAAGTTCTCCTCTTTAAGTGTAGAAATCTAGGAATCATGAAGAAGAAGAAGGATATGCATGTGGATATGTCCTTAAGTATATGTATAAAAGGATATGCTAGAAGAATACATGTATAAATACCTTTGTACATAAGTATACAATATGTACATAACCTAAAACAAGGTATATACTAACTATTCATACATATATCATGTCAAATATACCCTTAAAATACAAAAAGAATGAAATTGTGAAGCTTTCTTAAGAGGGTAAATAAGGCATACGAATTTGTGTATAAAAATACGTATATGACCGTATAGGTATATGAGTAGGAATACATGTATAAATACGGCATAAGTATATGTAGATGTATAAGTATATGTATGTATAAGGTATATGTACATAAGTATAAGTATAAGGCATATGTACATAAGTATAAGTAAAGGACAAATGTACATAAGACATGTACATATGACATAAGCATAAGGTAATGCTTATGTAATTAAATGATGAGGTGAGTGATGAGGTAAGCACATGATGACATAAGCAATGACATAAGCAAAAGATGACATAAGCAATGACATAAGCAAATGATGATGTAAGCATGACATAAGCATGGATTATAAACTAAGAAAAGAAGAAGAGAGTAACATAATTAGGATCCTAAATTAGTAAACCCTAATACACTTTCTAAATTGGATCATACTTAATTAAGTACATGAATTAGTAATAGTAAAGTAAAATCCTCTAAGTATAAGGATTTAAGGGTTAACTAACTCATTAAGTATAAATAAAAAATATAAATATAAGTAATAAGAGCAATTAAGTTTTCATAGTTAAAATTTCTCTAAATTTAGCCCATATCATTAAACACGGGTCTTAACGTCCAAAACGGACATTACCGTGTGAACGTGCGTCCGAAAACGATGAAAAACGACTATAAATTCGTAAATATTGAAAATAGAACGAAAAAGTTATATACGATTAGCAATTAGGTTTAATCGAGTAAGGGCTGATAGTAATCTAAGTAGAATTAGGTAGATAGATATCTAGAACCCTTAGTTGAGTCAACTACTTATTATCTCTGTTACCTCGTAATGATCAGGTGATCCCGACGAGGGCGAGGATCTCCCGATCGGTTATTACGACTAGAGCGAGTCGTCATAGTCAAGTGAGTACTCCCGATGACTCTATACTTGTTTATGCTTGTAGTTAGTGCACTTAAATTGAATATCAATAATTTGATGCATGGGGTTTCGGGATATGCGTGTGCTTGATATTGATTGATTGTTGTAAGAAATATTGCTAAATACAATAATTGATGATTTGATGGTATGATTGATTTTATAGGATTTGGATGGTTTGTTGATATTGATTGATTACCTTATAATCTGACCTAATTATATTTGGCTTATCTTGAATCAAAAGGGTCATGCATCGCATTACTTATTCTGGCCGTCACTTCACGCGGTTGGTAATGAAGGGCCTTGGAGGGATGGATTCCCACATAATTTGATTAGTACCGTGCAGGAGCATGGGTATAACAAGACCCTACCCTTGGCTCGCGGGTTCTATTGGCGCCGGAGATGCTAACCGTGGGTGGCTGGGGGTCGTGTCTAGAGACTACCGCTGTAGGCTGTGAGTGTGGACTGCGAGGGCCACCTCACCACTAGGCCTGGGACTTTGTGAACTATTGGATCTTTGGAAATGGAAATGTGTTTTTATGAAATACGGAATTCAAAGTTATGGGTAAATAAAAAAAAAAAAAACCCAGGTGCTAGAGCCCGGTCGTGATTGGTGCCGTGTAATCTCCAACCCTTATCTCGGAGGGCGTTAAAATCCGATATTATATGCAGTACCGGTCAACTGCATATATTGTTTGGCATACTGCATGTGCATGCATTCATATGGTTGTAATAATTTATTTGACAACTTGTTTACCAGTATGGTATGAGGGATTGCTCACTAAGCTCTTGTAGCTTATTCCCCAATAGTCTTTCTTTTGCAGGTTTACATACGATGGGATTGGGATAAGTTTCGAGTGCTGAGGGCGAGATGAAGATATGTACATTAGTGTTAGGATTAGTTGAGATTTTTATAGGTAATACATAAATACTCTTGTAGAAAATATTCACATGTTAGAATTTAATATAATTTAATTCTACCTGTAGTTTTATAATGTTGGTGATCCTGTCTTATTATTTGGTAGGGGATACCGATTCTCTACGGTTCTGAGGAACTGTGGGATATCGAATATCCATAGTTATTTATAATTATATATTATGTCATGTGCAATAAATTAATTACATGAAAATCCTTAATCTTAGTGATTTTTATATAGAGTCTTACAATCTCTGACTTGCAAGACGATTTTCATATCATGGGTGCACACATGTTATGAAAATTTTAGATAATCCTACTAGGCCCCCTTTAGGGTCCTGACAACATAAGTTAAGAAAAAGCAGTTTATTTTGGTTTTCTAAAATTATAGTTACCACTTGGTAAAAAGGGGAAAAATGTGTAAATTGGAACCAATTAAGTTAACAACTTTAATTTAGCTATTAGTCTACATTTTGAAAACCATTTTCAAAAAGTTTCAAAGAAACTAAAGAAACCAAGTTCGAGCCTAACCTATTAAAACTTGAAAGTTACCACATTAAAATACTAAATCAAGCCTTAACATTTAAAATGCCTGTTAAAATTAAAGGAAACATTTTTTTTTTTTTTACTTTTCTTTCATTTTTTTATTTCTTAAATTTTTTTTACTTTTAATTTTTTCTTATTATTCAAAAAATTTTATTTTCTATGAATACAATGGGAAAATAATTTTTTCATTTATTTTATGGTCACCTCATAGTTTCCTATGTATCCACTGTATGGAATCAAATCGTCATAGCTACTCTTTATAAAACTTTAGTGGTTTGGTTCTTTGTAATTTTTGAAAAGCATGTCAAATTTACATCAATAATCATTTTATTCAATTTTGGAAAAAATTATAGGGAAAGGCTAGAATTTTATTTATGTTTATTTTTTAAAAAGCTTATCATCTTTTTTTTTGTAAAAAAAATTAATTAAAAATTTTATTTTTAAAAAACCTTTTTTCTAATTGAGGAAACACTACTTTTTTTTTGGTGGAAAAAACCTAATTATTTTTTTTTGGAACTTTTTTTTGCATAAACGAAATGTCCTAACAAAGTTTCTTCCTTTTAGAAAAAAGCCTTACTAATTTATTTATCTAGGAAGAAAATTATTATTATTATTCTTTAAAGCATTTTTTTTTATATTTTCATTTAAAAAAATATTAGTTCCAAGGAGGTGGTTACCCCTAACACTCCAAGGCTATACAACACCCTATATTTATTTACATTTTTAAGAAACTTTTTTTCTACTTTTTTATTATTTTATTCTATATTTTTTATTTTTATTATTATTTTATCCATTACATGTGGCCCCTACTCATCCTTAGGAGATGGTTACCCCATAACACTCGAGGGCTATACATGTGACTACCCTAATAATACATGAAACAAACAAAATAAAATAAAATGATAAAATAAATAAAATTAAAGAAAAAGGAAAAAGAAACATAGGTCAAATCATGTCAACATGTGGATCCAAGTCGAGACAACAGGTCAAATCGAGTCAACTCTAGAGCTCTATAGATTTGTCATGTGCTTAGTACATTCATTGGTAGAGAGAAAGAGAAAAGTGGTAGTAAAGGTTGCTTAAAGGCATTCTAATGGCTATTTTGAGCGAGTAAGGACACTTTCATGATGCTTTCAAAGGTGAAAAACCCAATCATAACAATGCTTTAACTCGAAGTGGTAGCTATAGTAGTGTTTATTTATGGTGGCCAACTTCTAGTAAAGAGAGAAAGACGACATTGAGCATAAATGGGGATGGTTTGGATTGAGTAAGAATTGGTTTCCTAAGTTTCTGAGGGTGTAGAATCTCATAAAGAAATTTGATAAAATTAGGTACTCGGTTTCGTTTAGGTATTCTACTTTACTTAAAACTTTGATTGCTCACAAAATATTCAATTTAAGTCTTACTAAGGCACTGTTTAAAGCAAAGTTCAACTTAAATTGTCTATTTTTCAATATATTTTGGAAAATAAGTAACTTAAAACTTGATCAAATATTAATTTTCAATAAAATGATTGCGCTTACTAAGAAACTGTAATTTTATCAAATCGTATATGTTTATTTGACTTCCAATTTAGTCCTTCAACCCAAAAAACCTAAAAGACCTTTAAAATTAGACTCAATGACCCGTAACTCCCTATAATCCTATGTTTTACAAGTTATTGCCATTTTCTGTTTTCTTTTTTTTTTTTAAGCTTTCCTATTTTTTAACTTTTATAATTTCTCTATTTTTTGTATTTTTCAAATTTTTCTCATTTGTTTTGTATTTTCTTATTTTTCACCTTTTTTATTTTAAAATTTTTCTTGTCTCTCTCACTCTCTCTTTTTAAAATTTTCTAAACAAGGGCCTTTTCTTTATTATTTGAAAACTTTAAAATAGAGAAGGGCAAAAATGAAGTGTCTATTGTTGTTTCTCTTATTAGTGAAGTTCGATGAAAATTTTACTACAAAGATAAAAGAGACATAATTTTTGCCTGAGAAATGTATGGGTAATGCTACCCATTAGGGATCAAGAGAGATTGATATTGAAGAAAGATAGGTCTTCTTTAAGATATCCTACCACAGAAGATATTAAAGGCATAGGTTCCTCTGAGACATCCTATCCTATAAGGTATTCGAAAGGATAAGGCTCCTATGCGATCTATCTCGATGAGACCCTTTAATGAGATGTTTAATAATAAAGTGATCCAATAGCATTAGGGCTACCTAACAAGGATATGGCTCATTTACAGTCTATCTTAACAAGATCCTTTAGTGAGATGTGCAATCTTAAAGGGATGTAATAGCGTTAAGGCTATCTAATGAAAGATAAGGCTCCATTATGGTCTATCTTAATGAGACCCTTTCATAAGATGTTCTAATCCTAAAGGACATGTTAGCAGTAAATGTCAAGACCCTAGGAGGCTAGTCATGACAGTCACCGTATATCGTACAAAGGACTGTAGTTTGAATTCCCTTATTATCGATAACTCTTTATGCAATACACAATGCTACAGCTACAACTAACAATCAAGAGTGGCGCAAGTGTAAGCAATATCATTTCATGATAATAATAACAGGTTAAGGAAATGTAAAACACAATTTATTTATATAAGAATTTACAGATAAGAAGTCTAAAGCACTTCTTAACTCAAACTAGTATCATTTTATTACATAATCAGATCTATAATCTAGATAAACTATCATGAGTACACTCTAATGATGTCTTGCTCCCACATCGACCCCTTAATGAACAACTAACCTTGGGCATGCAGCGGCCCGACTCCACGAACAACTCGGCTTGCGAAAGAAGACTATAAGGGTATAAGCTAACTAATTTAGTGAGATAATCCCCTTAATCATATCACAATCAAGTTATACATTAATTAATTTCAATCAAATGAATGCATGTCAATCAGTATACCAAACATATACATACAAGTGACCAGGTACTGCATGCAACTTAGATTTAACGCCCTTCGAAGTCAGGGTTGGAGATACATTGGCACAGTCAAATCCGGGTATCATACTAGAACTTATCTCATAACGAAATTCTACATTTCGTATTTAAAAATGTAATGGTATATCCATTCTCAGTTTTATCAAAAACGAATTCTACATATGATTGTGAGCAGATTTACACAGCCCTTACTCACCCCTAAATAGAGGCCTCTAAACTTAACCCTTAGCCAAGCAATTGGCATCTCTAATGCTTAGTAACTCCGCAGGCCAAAATAAGGTCATATCGTACATGTGCATTGTACGAAATCTATAATAATCAAAAAATCAATCCATGTATGGCCTCTTGCTACCTCCGTGTAATGTAACAGCCGAAATTAGTTATGCGGTGTATGATTATGCGTGTTTCGAGTTAACTTTTTCTAGTCGAGTAAAATTAGGTCTTATTATTTAGTAATCAATAATGTCATAAACAATCAGTTCGTAGCGAATCTACTATGCAACAATCAATATGTTATCATACTTTAAAGTAAATTCACCTTTAATAAACAGTTATCATAAACAAGCATAACCCATCCCCATACAACATTCAATTATTAAGCATAATTTATATTCGCTAATTACAAGCACAAGTATGGGATCATTAGGAAAAACTCACTCAGCCATAATCGACTTAAGAGTCGTAATAATCTGATGGCAGTTTAGGGTCAAGGTCGAGATCACTTAAGAATAAGGAACATAAAAAATTGTAAGTTTGAGAATTTAAAGTTAAACTAGTATCGTAATTTGTAATGTTTAGTTTACTTAATTACGCGAAATTATCAATTCAAGCTTTTTATCGAATCACGTATAACTTTTTTATTTTAGCTCAGATCGTTATGAACTTATAGTCCATTTTGATCGTTTTTAAGTATATTTTCTCGTAGCAAGGTCCATTTTAGACGTTATGACTCGCAATTTGAACTATGATATAAAAATATCACAAAATTTATTATTTTAATTTAAAAAGTTATAAAATATTAATTTCAGCTTTTTCTTAGTATATTTATGATTTAATAATTATTTAAGTCATATAATTGATAATTTTATTATTTTAAGCTTATTTTACCTTAATT
>JAMXBB010000447.1:0-10736 GCA_024138015.1 Lumnitzera littorea | reverse complement strand
TTTACTATTTTTTATAATTATTTTGAATAAAACTGCCAATTTTATTGAATTATTGAAATAATTAGTTTTGATGAAATTAATGAATGATCCCTACATGTTTAGACTATTGGATGTTTATGATTATATTTGGAATATTTAATTTTTATCTCACTCATAAATTTATTTATTTTTCTTAATTTTCCATAATTTCAAGTTAAAACCGCTATTTTCGTAAAAATATATATAATAACTAGTTTAGTATAATTCATGGTTAATAATTAAACTATATATTTTTGTGAGTCCATAGGATTTTTCGTGAAATTAGTTGGCTCATATACTATGTATTACATATTTTCTAGTATAAGCTTATGTATTAGTTTAATATATAATATGGTAACTGAAAGGCTATTTTTAGGTTTTTAGAAATATAGATCAATCTTGTTTCTTTATATATATTAATAATACTCAAAATAATAATCGAGAAAATATAAAGTTTACTAAAATCGAATAAGAAATGAGTAAGATACGATCAAATGAAGTTTAAAAACATAGAAGTGAAAGCTTATAATAGTTTAGGTTCAACCTATACTTGATTTGAAGGCTGTGTTATATTTTCATAGGTGTGATAAGTAAGGAAGGACTACGTCGTGAAGTTTAAGATTTTGCATTATTACTAAGCCTAGGTAAGTGGATTTAACTCATGGTTGGAGTAGATATATTGCTACTCATAACACTACATACTGTTTGATGTTGTGTTAATTAAATATAGGTATATCTTGGGTGAATTGATATGCTACTATAATGGATGCTAATGTATTGATTTTGAATGACAGTAACTATAATTTGGTTAAATTGTTATGTTGTCATGTTGGTGATAATTTGTGCTTACGAATGATTGTGCTAATTAGGGAAGTTGAGTGATTACTAACTCAATCTTTTGGGTATTTACCTAAGTGAACCCTAAGTGAGATATTAGAATTTCGCTAATAAGAGTTTGATAACTAAAATTAGATCACTAGGTTGAATAAAACTAAAAGACTGGTTGTGCTGAGTGATATACTTGAGTTGTTATTGCATATTATGACATGGCACAAAAAGGGACCCTCAAGTCAGAATTTTTAGAATAAGGCTTCTAAGTGATCATGGAAAAAAGCATGGCTTTATGAACTTCGTTTTTGGAAGCATATAGATTGCAATGCCTGAACATGGTGATTATTTTGATAGTCAAATTTGGTAGACTACAGTATGTAGTCTAAATTGGCAGTTTTACCACTTTGATTTGGTGAACTACACTATGTGGTCTAATTTTGTAAAGTTAGGAGTCTTACTCCTAAGCAGCTCCTTGTTGCCCTTTATGAAAATGGTAGACTATAGTGTGTAGTCCAATTTGGTAAGAATCATACTCTTAGGCAGCTCATTGATGCTCTACATTCTTAAATGTTGTATCCAGATGCTCGACTATGTCGACTAACCCGAAGAAGTTTAGAGGGCATAGGATATTAGTACCAATGCATGCCATGTGCATGAGCATAGCATGCTGCACTGCTAACAGTAAATGCCCGATTAAGCGAATGCATATGTGAAGTTGAACCTATGAGTTATGATTGAAATGTTTCAGTTGTGATATGCAATATTGTCTATGTTATGTTGTTTGTTATCTACTTTCACTTAGCTTTAATAACTGAGGGGATAAAATGTTTTATCCTTAAGTTAATAGCATTGTGAAGGGCCTAACACTAAGGGATATACTAAGAGCATGAGTTAGAGTCAACAACTTTTGTATGGAGCTTGTACTAAGTCAGGAATCCTATTATTATGAAGATGACAAAGGAAAAAGCTAGTTTATGTTTTAATGTAAATCTTATGGTGTACACATAAGTTGTAATAGGAAATCTAGCTGAGCTCCGATGTAGAAACCCCTTTCCTATGTAAATAATGTTGTCTTTTGATAAATGAGCAAGTTGAGTTAAGTTTTCAATAGGTATTCCTGTGTGATGGTATAACATGTGCTATGTTGGGATGTGACACTTACAGAATATCTTATGTTCCCAAACTTAAGGATCCCTTAGATTCACAATCGAGAAAAGCTAAAGTTCCTACCTAAACATGAATAAGACATCAAATTAGCTAAAGCTTCCATCGCGAATAGCTATGGATTGTTTGGAATAAATTAAGTTCCTAAATAGAAGGATTATTTAGTTGCACAATTATGAATAGTCATGGTGTTTAATCAAATGATTGTTAGGAGCTATTGGAACGACCTTGGTTCCCAATAAGATGGATCACTAGATTTCATAATCAAGGATAACTAAAGTTCCTAGTTGAAAGATAACTGAGACTCCTAAACCATTAAAGTTTCTATCAAGGATAGCTAAGCTTCTCGTAAAGTTACCTACGTTTCTAAACAAAATGATTACTTGGTTTCTCGATTAAGTATAGCCATAGTATAAAATCTAAGGATTCTTAGGAGCTTACAGAATAACCTTGGTTACCACTAAGATGAATTACTTGATTTTTGACCTAAGGAAGCTAAAGATTCTAATCCAACAATATTAAGGACTCCTAAATAGCCAAAGCGTCCAATAAGAATGAGATATGACTCATGTAGAATGACTAAAGACCCTGAATATCAAGATTACTTGGTTTCATGATTCAGGATAGCTAAGGTTTCGAATCATAAGAGTCTTAGGAAATTGTCAAATAATATTAGTGGCTAGGAAGGTAGATTACTTGATTTCACGATTGAGGAAATGAAAGTTGTGATTTTGAGGATAATTAAATCTCCCTAATTACTAAAGTTTCCATTAAGATTGGCTAAGGTTCATGTGGAATGATTTAAGTTTCAATGTAGGAGAATTACTAAGTTTCATGATTGAGAATTGCTAATGTCCCTAACCTATGGAATCTTTGAAACTTGTGGAATAACCTTGTTCCAAATAGGATAGATTACAAGATTCAACCATTAAGGCTAGTTGATGTTCTTGATCAAAGGATAGCTAATACTCCTAAAAAGCTAGTGCTTATATCAAGAATAGCTAGGATTCATGTTGAATAACTTAAATTCTTAAACAAAAAGATTACGTGGTGCTACGATTGAGAATAACCAAGGCCCCTAAACTTAATATTCTCAAGAACTTATAGAACAAACTTAGTTTCAGAAGTGATGTATTACTTGATTCCATGAACAAGGATCGCCAAAGCTTCTTCTATTAACATCACTAAGATCCCTAAATAGCTAAAGCTTCTATCAAGACTAATTAGGGATCTTACAAAATAATAGATGTTCCTAAACTTAAGGATCCTTTAGATTAACAATTGAGGAAAGTCAAAGTTCTTACCCCAAGGATGAATAAGACACTGAATTAGCCAAAGCTTTTGTCAAGAATAGCTATCATTTGTTTAGAATAACTTAAGTTCCTAAATAGAAGGATTATTTAGTTGCGTGATTATAAATAGCCATGGTACTTAATCAAATGATTGTTAGGAACTATTAGAATGACCTTGGTTCCTAATAAGATGGATTACTAGATTTTACGATTGAGGATAACTAAAATTCCTAGTCTAAGGATAATTGAGACTCCTAAACAACGAAAGTTTCTATCAAGGATAGCTAAGGTTCTCGTAGAGTTACCTATGTTTCTAAGTAGAAGGATTACTTGGTTTCTCAATTAAGGATAGCTATAGTTCCAAATCTAAGGATTTTTAGGAACTTATAGAATAACCTTGATTACCACTAAGATGGATTACTTGATTTCTGATCTGAGGAAGCCAAAGATTCTAATCTAATGATATTAAGGACTCCTAAATAGCCAAAGTGTCTAACAAGAATGAGATATGGTTCTTGTGGTGTAAACCCCAAAAATTTTCTATCTAAATCCTAGATTAGACTTAGGTGTATTAGAAAACTCTAAGAGTTAACAAGGTTAGATAAGATAAAAACCTTAATATAAGAATCGAAAACCTAATCTCGATCCTACTTTGAACTAAATAAAAGAAGAGATGGCAATTGGGAAGTATACTAATTTCAAAATAGATGATCATGAAGCATTACGTATAAATGGCCGGTTATGTGTACCTAATGATCCAAAACTTTGGAAAGAGATTCTAAATGAAGCTCATTCCTCTAGCTACATTGTTCATCTAGGAGGAACAAATATGTATCAAGATTTGAAAAGAAGCTTCTGGTGGAATAGAATGAAGTAAGATGTTGGTGATTTTGTTTTAAAATGTGAGACTTACCAAAGAATAAAAGTTGAATATCAATGACCAGGTGGATTGTTGCAACCATTACCTGTTCTTAAGTGGAAATGAGATCAAATATCTATGAATTTTGTAAGTAGTTTACCAAGAACAGTTGCTGGATATGATGCAATATGGGTCATTGTTGATCAACTCACTAAATCAGCGCATTTCCTATTGTAGACACCCAATTTTTGCCATTGTTATTTTTATTTCCTTTCTCAATAGGCCTTAAATTAGGAAAACCATTAAAAAAATAGGAAATTAAAGAAAAATCAAAATAATTAATAAATTTAGAAAAAATAAGAATTTTAGGGAAAATACAAAAACAAGAAAAGCACAAAAGAAAAAGAAATTTGGAAAAATATCAAAAATAGGAAATCTAGAAAGAATACGAAAAAAATAAGAGATTTAGAAAATAAGAAAATTGAAAAAAAAAAAGATTTTAGAAAATAACAATTTTATTAGGGTAGATTTTTTATTTTTTATTTTTAAATAAGTTTAGAAGTTGGGCCATTGAACTTGGGCATAGATTTAAATTTAGCCCAAACTGATCGAGTTCATATATGCAAGACATAAACCAATGGTCTAACGGATAAGCATTAGACATTGGCATTAGATATTGAGTATGAGGTTTTAGGTTCGAATCATGGAGGAGGCATACAAGGTTTTTTATTTTTCATCATATCAAGGACTGCCACATGTCAGGATCTCATTGTACCATGTGTCATGCCACTTAGTAGTGTCGAGTTAGATGACCTTGTTGACATGGTACCATATAGCATTCACGTGGTGTGCCACGTTAGTTACTACGTGGCAGGTCGAGGTTAGTCGGGTTAGCTGATGTGGCCCACGTCAACATTTTCCCTCAATTTTCCCTCATTTTCTCTAGATTTTCCTTTACTTTTCGAATGAAGAACAGCCCACCCCCTTTACTTTGGAGCTAATTTTCGAACAGATTTCGCACATTTACACATGATCTCTTACTTTGATTATGTTTACCACATGGCCTATTGTGAATCGAACCTATTAACATATCCAAATACAATCAAAGAAGCATTCAAATTGAGCTCCAAAATTCGAAAAAAAAAAACTTAATTTTTGAGTATTTTCAATTAATTCAAATTTGAACTTTCCTTTGTATCTGGGTTGAATTTGAGTATAAATTGGGTGTTAAGGGAGCTCATGCATTACAGACAACTACCCACAAACACTTACAAGCTCTTTCTCTCATTTTCTCTCTCTAGCCGCAGCTCTCTCACTCTCTCTCTCTTCGAATACATCTCTTTAGTCACCTTCGACTAAGCCTACTACCATGACCGAGCTCCCTTAAGCCTGGGCATTCGAACCTAACTAATCTCATCCTTAGCCACGACCTCTATTACCTTACCGAACCACTACCCCCTAAAACCCTAACCACTATGAAACCGTACTCTCGAAACCACCACATCCGATCCCCTTTGACCTAAACTAACCCCATGGCCACTCTCCTTGTATCCCTAAACCTTTGAGCCAACACCCCTCTCGCACCCAACTGTAACCATGCCAAAGGACCAAGCACCACCACTGACTGCCACTTCCATAACCACCCAAACTAGCTCCATTAACTACGGCATTGAACCTATCCCCCCCTAAACCTAATTAGAAAGCCATAAAAATCCCCTTTCCTAGTCAATTTGGAGCTTCAAGTAAGCAGAACCACACTACCTTGTTGCTGCTGTTGAAGAACTTAAAGACGACCCGACCTGATCTGAAGATCCAACCTTAACTCGACCAACCGATTCGAAGTTTGACCCATGTCCTGACTCGCATCCTGATCTAATATTCGGTTTAGCCTTATTTTCTATTTGATTTGTTTTCTTTTATTTCTTTTATTCGATTTATTTTTTTTAATTTAATTTATCTATTTATTTTCTGAGGTAAATGTAAACAAAAAAAAAGAGAAAAAAGTGAAAAAGAAAAAGAAGAAAAAAAAAGGAAGAAAATGAAAACAAAAAGAAGAAAAAAGAAAAGAGTAATTTTGTTTTATTTTATTTTCACTAGTTTAATAAAAATAGATAAAATATAATAAGTAATAAATAAATAAGGTGATATAATAAAATAGATAGGATAAGGAATAAAATTATTTTTAACATTTAGAAAAATCAGGTTTTAAAAAAAATAATAAATATAATTGGATCCTTTTCAAATTTAGGACGTTTTAGAATTTTTTTTTTTAAAAAAAAGAATTCCAATTTAGGACCTTCTTTATTTTAGGAATTTTTCCTTAAATTAATAAAATTGACTAAAATGTAAACCCGACAATTTTCAAAAATTAAAATCAACTTAACCTATCAAAGTTTTACAAAAAGAACTACATACGTCTAATCTTGAATAGTGGGTACATAGACACCTGCAAAGTGATGATAAAAATGAAAAAACCTAATTTTCCTTTTTCCATTAATTTAAATTATTTTGTTTATGCAATTAGAGTAATTAAATTGAGTTTTGTCTTGGGAAATTAAAAGGTGATTTTTGAAGATTAAAGTTAAATTTAGAAAGTCAATGATACTCGTAAAGGTTTAAAATTCCTAACTCTCAGATCCATGATCTTTAGTTTCAAAAACCGTTTTATAAAATTGGTTTTAACTGTTAGACTAGTGGCTAAATTATAACTAATTCACCCAATTTATTATAACTTAACTATTTTTCCTAACTTTGATTGGGTAGCGACTCTAAAGTTGTTTTTAAAATAAAAAGAACCAGTTTTCTTTAAACTCTAGTTGAGAGCCAGTACTAAATGGGTAGGGTTTATTACTGGTTGGTTTAAAGAAGACTTAATTTTAAAAAAAGAACCGGGATGGTAAAAAATCAAGCTCGACACTTGCTAATTAATATGACCTTTTCTTTAGAAAAACTAGCTTGAAATTATATAAAGGAAATAATGAGATTACTTAGTATATTAGTAGGAATTATGTTAGATAGAGATCCTCAATCTGTATTAAAATTTTGGGCAAGTCTACAAAAAGTTATGGGGATGAAGCTGCAGTTCAGTATAGCATACTACTCTTAAATTGATGGACAGATAGAAAGAACTATGCAGACCTTAGAAGATATGTTAAGGGCTTGTACCATTGAATTTAAAGGAAGTTAGGATTCTCATCTACTACCATTGATTGAATTTGCTTATAACAACAGTTATCATTCTACTATCTAGATGCCTCCATATGAAGCTCTATATGGATGGAAGTGTAGATCACCATTGTTTTGGGATGATGTAGAGAAAATAGTATTGGGTCTAGATTTGGTGCAAGAAGCAATTGAAAAGATTGTTCTGATTAAATAGAAAATAAAAGAGGTACAGGATAGATAGAAAAGCTAGGCTAATTTGAAAAGAAGAGAATTGGAATTTCAAGTAGGGGACTATGTATATCTCAAAGTGAGCCCAATTAAAAATATACATCACATGAAGGCATAAGGTAAATTGAGCCCAAGGTACATCAGTCCTTTTGAAATTTTAGAATGAGTCAGGAATTTGGCTTATTGATTAGCTTTACCACTAAACTTGTTAAGAATTCATAACGTGTTTCATGTATTTATTTTGAGAAAACATATTTCTAACCTCGACCGTATTATTGAGTTGGAACTAGTAAGGTTACAAGAGAATTTGACTTACATAGAACATCCAGTTGAGAATACAGACAATAAAGTGTAGAAGTTAAGAAACAAAGAAATTAGATATGTTAAAGTATAATAGAGAAATCACAAACAAGAATCTGCAACCTAGGAAGCGGAAGACGAGGTGAAGCGTTGATATCTGTATCTGTTTGATAAACCAGGTGTGCCTTTTAAGTTTTGAGGACAAAACTTATTTAAAGGAGGGAAGGATGTAAACCCCTAAAATTTCCTATCTAAACCCTAGATTAGACTCAAGTATGTTAGACAACTCTAACGGTCAACAATGTTAGATAAGATAAAAACCCTAATATAAGAATCGAAAACCTAATCTCATATAAAAACTTTAAACCCTAAATATATATAAACACTAGAGATTATACCTAAAAGTGATAAAAACTTTAAATACCATCACTTCAAACATATAAATGTACTAATTTATTACAATCGTGATAAAACCCTAATCAAATATAAATATTTAACGATATGCTAAATCATATAAAATCATTAACTAACAATAAAAAATAACTTCTAATTGCTCATATATGTGTATGTACTAAATTAATTTATAAGAAATTATAATACTATTATGTAGGGAATATTAATTTTATAATTATACACATAAGCTAATATTATGTAGGTTTAAGTATTTAGTTGATATTTAAACAATACATAGTAATTATTAGTATTATAATTTATAATTTTCATGATAGTTATATTAACTTTGTTCCTAAATATTATCTATAGGGTTATAAATATTTAAGGAAAGTTTTAAGAATTGTTTTACCAATTATCTTATTTAATTCCTTATTTTCCCTATTTCTTTAATTTTTCTTCTAATTACTTTTATTTCCAAAAATATATGTAATAAATACTTGTAATATTACGAAGGTTAACCAAGTCAATACATTACTTTCAATCGAGAATGTTCTTCCATTTTCTTTTGAATTCTTTTCTTTTCCCTTTCCCTTTTTCTTTTTTTCCCCCTCTTTGCTATCCACTTATAAACATACTAAAGCCCACTCAAATTTTCTTTAAGAACCCAATTAAAATACAAACCAAAAAATCCTTTCAACTTCCCTTTTTTCCAACCATAATTGCCCTCTTCTTCTTTCCCTTTTCTAGTTTCCATTTTTACTTCCTTTTTCCCTTAACAATCATTATATATTTTACTACCCAAATAACACAACTTCTCACCCCTGTTTAGAAGGAGAAAGCGTTATATCTATTATGTTATTATTAGTAGTTTCTATAAAGTATGTTTATGTTCTCTTTTTATCTAATCTTGTAAACTAGTATACTTAGTTATTTAGCTTATGTTTTAGAAGATGATCCTAAAATTCTATATGTATAATCTTGTTCCTTTCAAAACTTATGTATCATGTACATATATTGGTACATATATGAACCCTCATATATACGTGTAAGTGTAGGAATACATATATACATATAGCATATGAACATATATGGATTATGTATGTATAAATCCTAGTAGAATATATGGTATAAATACCCATATACATATAACTAAACATCCTTATACATGAATACCCCTTATGTACATAACTAAGTATAATAAGAATATTAAGTATATATATAAGAGTATACCAATTGAAACCATAAACATATATATATATATATATATATCTATATAAATTATATGAAAATTCCTCAGAACTATACTATGAAAATATGAAAAATGCATATAAATTGTCGTGACCCTAAAGGGGACCTAATAGGATTGTCTAAAATTTTCACATCATGTATGCACCCATGATTAGAAAATCATCTTGTAAGTTAGAGATTGCAAGATTCTAAACAATTAGTCACTAAAGCTTTTATTTATTTATTTAATTAGCTTACGACCACATATATGTGACTATAGATATCCGATAAGCCACAGTCTAACAGAACCGCAAAGAATCGGTATCCCCTACCAAACAATAAGATTAGGTAGTAAAGTTCGAAAACTCAAATTTACTAAAGTAACAAAATTTAAATATAGTATTAATAATTATATATATAGTAATTCAAATGAACTATATAGTCTATCCTCAGAGTCTAACTTCTATGCATCTCGATGTTCAGTTCTTAACCCATGCCCGATCATCTAGCAACCTGCAAAACAAAACTATTGGAAAGTAAGCTACAAGAGCTTAGTGAGTTAACCTTTGTATTATACTAGCAAACAAGTTATCAAACAATTTATTACCAAACATATGAATGCATGAACAAGCAGTATGCTAAACAATATATATGCAGTTGACCGGTACTGCATATAACATCAGATTTAATGCCCTCTAAAATAAGGTTTAGAGATACATCGGCACTAATCACAATCAGGCTCTAGCACCTAGGTTTTTAACCTTATATCAATATATATATCAATTCCCTATTTCACTAAACAAGTTTCTACTTCCATCAGTCAATAGTATACAAATATCCAAGTCTAGCAGTGAATGGGCTCCTGCAGTCCATGCTCATACCCTATAGCGGTAGTCTCTAGACGTGACCCCCAACCACCTACAGTTAGCATCTCCAACACCAATAGAACCCGTGAGCCAAGGGTAGGGTCTTGTTATACTAATGCTCCTGTACTGTACTAATCAAATCATGTGGGAACCCATCCCTCCAAGGCCCTTCATTACTAACTGCGTAAGGTAACGACCGGAACATTATATGCAAAGTTGATTTCTTCATAAAACTTCATGTGATGGATTTTTTCTTAACTTAAGTCTAGATTTGAGCATGTTTAACTTAATGGAAACAAAATCAACATTCAAATGATCATGGAACCTTCACGTCCAGCATGCTTAACCTTCATTAAAGTTCTCATTTCAAGATTTCCTTAGCTTAAAATCTTC
>JAMXBB010000446.1:0-10741 GCA_024138015.1 Lumnitzera littorea | reverse complement strand
TATATATACATGTCTACATACATATATTTATACACACATAAGGAATACATATATATTTGTTTATTTACCCATATATCTATTTATGTACATATAATGAAACATTTAGCAAAATACAACAAAATACTTAGTATATACATGTACATACCATATAATACATATATGTATAAGTAAATCAAATATACTCACCTAAATTTTGTTGGTAGTATTCCAAATTTTCTTCCTCTTTTCCTCCTCCTTCTTCTTCTTCTTCTTAATTTTCTTCTTGTTCTTAGTTTTCTTTTGTTTTGCTTTGCTTTTCCTTTCCTTTTCTTTGTGTTTTTGGTTTAATTTTTTTTTCCAGGTTTTGTATGGCGTAAAGATCAGCAAATTTTTGGGGGCAATTAAAATAAAAAAATAAGGAAGTTTATCCTCTTAATTTAAGCATTAATTAAGATAAGACTTACACTTTATCATTTTGTCCTTTATCTCTTTATTTTGTGACACATGTACATTTATTTATGCACATGGGCTGCTAATTTTTTGCATCTGCAAATCACGTGTAGGAAAAGGAAAATAGAGGAGAAGAAGAAAAGAAGTAAAATGAAAGAAAGGAAAATAGAGAAAATGGAAGAAAAAGGAAATTAGAAAAAATTATATATAATTTTTCTAAACATAAAAATCATAAAAATAATAACTATAAATTAATTTTGGAATTTTATGAAAATTTATCAATTTAATTAGTACCGGTTACAATTATAATTTTTACAAGTTATTTTAACGGTTTCGTTAAAAATTTTATGCGATTATGCGATTTAGTCAATAATTGTAATTGACTACAATTATATCACTATTGAGTGATATTTAATTTTTTTATAGGCTTAAAGTTATAGTTTTAGAGTTTCGATCAAATTCGGGTTCGATTTTAGATAATTGTGCATAAATCGGATTTAGGGTTTTAGTACACGATTTGGAATTTTATTAAAATTTATTAATTTAATTGGTACCCGTTACAATTATAATTTTTACAAGTTATTTTAACGGTTTCGTTAAAAATTTTATGCAATTATGTGATTTAGTCAATAATTATAATCGACTACAATTATATCACTATTGAGTGATATTTAATTATTTTATAGGCTTAAAGTTATAGTTTTAGAGTTTCGATCAAATTTGGGTTCGATTTCAGATAATTGTGCATAAATCGAATTTAAGGTTTCAAACAATTTCTAGAGTTTTTATTATCAGTGTTATATTCGATTTATTAAATTTCATAATCTTTTATTATTACTAGCCTTATCGACTCATGATACAGTTTAGGATACTCAGACTTAAATTAGGGTTCAAACTACCAATTTTCTAGGGTTTACAATGAGAATCTATATGCTTCCAAAAAATTGAGTTCATAAAGCCATGATTTTTCTTATTCACTTGAAAGCCTCATTCTGAAAATTCTAACTCGTAGGTCTCTTTTTATGCCATGCCATGCCTTGCTATGCAATAATAGCTTAAGTATATCATTCAACCATATTAGTCTTTAAATTTTATTCAACCTAGTTGTCTGATTGTAGTTTTCAAACTCTTCCTAGCGGAATTCTAGTATCTCACTTAAGATTCATTTAGGTGAACAACTAGAAGATTAGGTTAGTAATTACTCAACTTTCCTAGTTAGTACAATTATTTATAAACACTACATCAACATCCAAATAGCAGCATAACAATTTAACCAAGATATAACTACCATCATTCAAAATCACCACATCAGTATCCACCATAGTATTGTATCAGTTTAATCAAGACATAGCCCTATCTAATCAACATAGCATCAAATAGCACACAATGTTATGAGTAGCAATATATTTACTTTAAGTATGGGTTAGATCTAGTTACCTAGGCTTAAGAGTAGTGTAAAATTCTAAACTTCATGACATAATCCTTCCTTACTTATCGCACCTATGAAAATATAAACACAGTCTTCAGTTAAGTATGGGTTGAACCCGAACTCTTATGAGCTTTCATTACCATATTTTTTAAACTTCATTTGACCATATCTTACTCATTCTTTACCAGATTTTAGTAAACTTTATATCGTCATAATCGTTATTTCAAGTACTATTAATATATCTTAAGAAATAAGATTGATCAATATAGTTACAAGGCCAATATTATCCTTTCTCGCCACTGACTCTGATAGCAATCTAAGTAAGTTTGGGATTAATACATAATTATATTTTAGAGTATTATTTTATAGAACTTGAACACTTAAGATTATACCTAGTTATGTTTGTAAGTAGCTTGGTTGCGTACATGCTTGTATGCCTTTGATCTTGATTGAACTATCATGTGATTTGTTTTATTGGAATGTGATCTATAGATCAGTGTAGAATTAATTACTTACCTTTAACTAGAACTAAAGCTATAACTAATTTAAGGGATGATTTGTATTCTTCAACCAAATATCGACCCTTTTGAAATGGATAGCTAAAATGGTCCCTTCTTTACCTTTAGCCAAGCTAAGTAATAGGAGAAGAGGTCGTACCAAGGTTAAAAGTGCCGGTCCGAAGGTAGTCATGGAAGGAAAGATGTTTCCATTATACAAGCCTGAGTTTGGTCATGAGTTGTTACATTTGCATTGAAACTTCTCAACCCAGATTAAAGTAGGTAAAATATTTCTAATTTAACGACAAACTAGATAACACCATACAATGGTATTTATTCTATTTCATTACATCTAATAAATTGTTTGTTAACCCTATTTGTGCTTGTTGTATATTCTTATATCTCCTTCCCTACTTATGAAGTGGTTGTTACTTACATCCTTATAGATCCTTTTGTAGGTGTAAAGTAGATGTTGCACTATATCTATCCTAAGATTACTTGCCATTGGAAAAATAGGATGTAAGGAAAGGAATTGAAGATCAGCTAGACTCATGAAGCTTTGGATGTTATGTATTTTGTTTCTTCTTAAATATATGCTTATATTAGGTAACTGAACTACAAAATTATTTAAGTTAAACTTTGATAAATTGAATTATAATTATATTTTTTAATGACTTTTTCATATTAATTGTTTATTAACATGTTGAACCGTTTACTATAAAGTCAGTTAGTTGTAGATGTCTTATGTTAATCGGGTCTATAATAACAGCTATAAAGTCGACTTCTATCATAGGATGGTTTACATGACTATAACTATATCGCTTCAAAGCATAATAGTTCTTGGTTGGTGAATTGCCTAATTACAGGGCTTACACATAATTTCCCATTACACTCAATTCACCACCAAACCCCCACCCCCTTCTTGAGAACAGCTTAATATATCATACTTTTTGTTGATGTAGGTTTTAGGCCACTTGATATTGTCCATGTTATTTGATTTATCTAATAAAGTTTTTTCTTAGCAAAGAAAAGGAAATTAATGTAAGAAGAAGGCCCATTAGCTATATTACCCTATGAGATAATTTAAACTAATGGTAACCATGTAATAATTGAGTTTTTTTTTTCTTTTTCTTTTTTTTTTTTTGTGTGGATAAGATCTAATCACCTATGTAAGAATCAAGAGATTTGTTTGGGGCATAGTTAACTTAACCCTAAGTTATTGTCAAATTTGAGCAAGACTATAATAATATACTAAAATCTTAAAATTGATCAAAAACCTTAAAATTCCCCAAAGATATCCAAATCAATTCTCATTATACTATTTAATAAGTAACAATTTCATCTCTACTGAAAATTATTAAATAATGCCCTAAAATGAACCTACATGCAGTGTCACCTATGCTCTAAGTTTACTTACATAAACCATTTTATTCTCTTTCAAAACTAATGTAAGACACCCCCATGACTACAGTGTACTTGTGACATCAACAAGCAACCTATTTATAGTAAAATTTCACTAAGGTAGCTTAGTTAAGGATGTAGCCTACTTCAAGCTACAAGCTAAGCTGTGTTGCATTAATCTAATTTGTTATAATCGAGTCAACTCGCGCTTGCAGCTTGCAACCTATTTACAACAATATGTTAGTCCTAATTATGTGACATTTTGAAAGACCTTAGGATTGCTCAAATATAGTTTGACCATGATTTATAGGCCTAAATTGTTAAATACCAGCTTACTTTAAACACATGTTCAAATTCCTAAAATGCTATGTGTCTAAGGTACTTTAACCACCTCTTTGTCGCAATTATCATATTACTTAATAAATACGTAAGTACAAGCAACTATAAGTCTCTCTAATCACACCCTGACAACCCACTCTCTCTTAAATAGTTACACCTCATTTAAGCTACTAACTTAGGCAATATAGCTACTACGCTGGATAGCCTCAACACTCTATAAGCCAAGTGTATTCTCTTTAATAGGTCATACTCGAATCCCAAATTTCACCAACAATACAACTTAATCAAGCAATTTCTACCATGAATTTTACAACTTTCAGATCCAATTAAAGTACAATCAAATCAAACTAAACTAAATCTTTTAATTTATCTCTATTCATTTTGTTTTTCTTCCAAAAATCCTTTCCACTTCAAATCGTACCCACATTCCTCATTGTACTCATCTAATTAATTCTTTTAACTTAACTTTTCAAGGAATTTATCAAGTATAAATGAAATCCCCATAAGAATAACTATATATCTTAGTAAGATCTCTTACAAGAAAACAAACCTTCATTAAATTAAGGCACATCTCCCTCTCTTTTCCTTTAACCATTAACTATTCCTTCTCATTATCCATCCACTTCTCAATAAATGTCTTTAGCTTATCTTCTTGAAATCTAGTAATTACAAAAACAACCTATACAATTACAATAATAGTTTTTCGTTAAGATGTCTTTAAAGATAACAAATCCGAATCAAATTAGACAATATCTTCTCTCCATTCTCTCTTGACTGTTAACCCTCTCATCATCTTTATCTCTCATTTCTTTTTCGTCAAACTTCATCGCAACTCTTAAACTTCAAACAAGAACTCTTACCCCAAACCCTATGTATCTAAGGGTGTAAATTCATTCTATAAGCACTCTCCATATGACTATGTATATTGTTGCATACATATGGTTGATTCGTTGATAGCGCGTTAAGGTTTGATAACTGTTTTGCATTTGTTTGTTGTAAAATATGAGGGACGCACTACTAAGCAAGTTTGTTGCTTATTCCTTTGTAGTTTCTCTATCTTGCATGAACAGTAGTGGTGCAGTTCCAATCATGGATTACCCTTAGTAAGTGAATGGGCAGTCTTAGAAAATCCAGAGCTTATGACTCAAGGGTTTAGATTTTTCTATTAGTTTTCTTATATGAAAGAAATGTAATGTGGTGAGATGATAGCTTTATTTCAAATCTAAATTTTCTTTTATTTCCTTTAATTTAGATTCATATGGAACCCCTCCATTTAATACAAATCGCCTAAGAAAAATTAAAGGATTTTCTTTTTTGAGGAAAAGTTAAGAGTCACCACCAACCAAAGTTCAAAAAAGGAAAATTAGGGTCAAATAGGTGGCATAGCCCTGACATAACCATTACTCTACAAGAAAATTCCTTATAGAAAAAAACTTTTATAAGCCAATGAAAACTAAGCTCAAAGCCTAGCATAATTAAAACTATATGGTTACTACACTTTAGAATGAGAGTATGATCACTTAAACTATCTTACACATAAAACAAAAATATAAGAAGTGGGAAAATCACTTCTTCAATAATCTGTGCTTGTCTTTTATAACATAGTGCAGCAAGAAAAGTGGAACTACAATTCATTTGCTAACCATATTATAGCAAATTGCTAACAATGTTATAGCAAAACATGGAAGCAGAAATTGGTGCCTACCAACAATAATAACTACTCTACTAAAATTTTTTATACATGAAGCAACTTCTTAACCTAGATAAGTACAAATAATGCACTGTCCACCTTCAAATTTGGGACAATGTACCCCTTTGAAGAGATACAACTATTATAATAGCAAACAATATGACAAATATACAAATGGTCGCATGGCTTCACCTTTTCAACATGGCACTTGCAAGAAACAAAAAATTAAAAAAAAAAATAAAACAAATATTGGCATTAGACAATGAATGATCTAATCTATGACTTCTCCTTCCATGTCATACTTTATTTAGCATTCAATTGTCATTCTAGAAATATCAACTATACAAGCCAAGGTTAGGTTTTAGGTTGCCTATGGTGGTAGTGGTTGAGTCCTCAAAAAGCACCTAAAATTAATTCTTTAATCTAAGATGTTTTTGAAAAACTTGGAGTACAAGTTTGGTGTTTTTATGAAGTATAACAACCTTAAAAATTGAGTGGAACCAAAGTTGCATTTCATTTTTTTTTTTTTAGAATGAAAAGGCTTTGTAGAGAGAGAAACAAAAGTTTTTGGTAAGAGCCCTTGAACAAGAAATAGCAAAATCTCTTCATTTCCCATATTTCGTTTTTAGTATATATATGTAAATATTTGTATTTTTATTAATTTTTAATTTTCGTTTTTGACTTAAAAAGTATTGTAAAGATGGCAAAAATGGGTACAATATGTGTCTAGTTGATTAGTGAAGGGATGTGTTCTAGGCATGAAACACATTGGGTTATCATTCAGACAATGACCATCCTACCATTCGGAAGATGGTGTTCTTTTGATTGTGTTTAGGTGCACTCTTAGGATCATTAAGATAGGGACTCCTAAAATTGCAATGCCACATTTTGCTAAAATTTTGGTGATTTTAGTGATCGCATCTTAGCTTATTCCATTTCATTAATCTTTAAGTGATTGGTTGAATCCATGGATGCATCACCATTACTTAGTAGCGATGATGCTAAAGGATCCCTTATAAGACAAAATTTAATGAGCATAAGCAACGATTGTGGCATTCTTGATTCAAATCAAGAAATTTTGTTCATCAAGGGGGTATGTCCCACTATTTAACTCTTAAAATAAAATACTAATGATGGATCTTAGATTAGAAATTCTCCATCAGCGAAGTTGTAAAAGAAAATTTCTCTTTTATTGCACTCTCTCTCTCTCCCTTTGTCTCTATGTATGTGCATGTATGCGTACACACTTATTGTATGCTTGGGAAATAATTCTCTTACCTAGTAATAGCTATGTTTGAATTTTTCCCCATATATTATTAAGTATTAATTAGCTTTATATGTTAAGGAGACTAATCTCTTTCTTAGTAGCAATAAAAACAAAAGAGAGAATTATGTTCTAGAGCTTATGTAAGGCAATTTAGATATATTCATTAGTAAGCTTATTTATAAAGACATGTTTATGGTACGAGACAGGAGGTTTATCCCTTCCTTATGTGCCCGTGCGACACTCAATCATCCTTTGCCTCGTTGTATGTTCTCATATTACGGATGGCAAGATAGCCTTTTCCTTTCCTACTTTCCTAAGAATGTTCTAAGTCCTTCTATCTTTAGGAGTACCAACTGATATTATCATTGTCCTCTATATGATTGGGAGGCCTAACTTTTCTCCTGATTTCAACCTACTATGGTCATCATCAGGAGAACAACATCAACGCCCAATCAGTTTATTTACAAGAAGCAAACCCTACCTTGAGAGAACACCTAACCCCAAGAACAAACCACCTGCTAATGCCACTTACTTTACATTAAACCCCAAGTTAAACACCCTTACTTCCTTCCAAAACATAAATCGTGACATTCTCCCCTACCTAAATTCATAATACCCTCGTTGTGAGGCTAACTCTTCACCACTACCTTTCCCCTTAAGATTACCAATCCCATTACTTCATTACCCAACTCTACATTAAGATCTACCAAGACTCAGGGCTTCTACAATCATTCCCTCACTTTCACCCTATCCTCTTATCCTCTAAGATTGGCTCTTGTTGAGTACCCCAATGATAGGGTCTACCCTTTAAAGTATATTTTATCTTCTAAGGATTTAGATAGAGTCTTATTACAATGCTACTCATAATATAGTTACCCTTTTTAGTAGTGATGTCCTTTACTTGGTGGCTACTCCTCCTCTTAAGCTTCATCCACATGAGCCCATTGTCAATAAGAACTAACATTTCCATTCAACACATCGAGTAGAATTTAGATGGCTCATTTGTGCTAGAACTTCTTCACTTTAATATCACTTGTTATGGGACAAGAGGTTTGGCCCCTTCTTATGTGCATGTATAACACTCGACCATCCTTTGCCTCATTGTATTTTTTCATATTATAAAGGGTAAGCCAACTTTTTCCCTTCTTACTTTCCTAAGATTGTTCCAAGCCCTTCTATCTTTAGGAGTACCAACAAGTATTATCACCGCCCTCCATATGATTGGAAGGTCTAACTTCTCAACTAGTTTCTGCTTACTATGGTCATCATCAAGAGATCGGCATTAGTTCCTAATCAGTTTGCTCATGGGAGGCCAACTCCACCTTAAGAAAATATCCAACCCTACAAACAAACCATCTACCAATGCCACTCACTTCACATTAAGTCTCAAGTTAAACTCTCTAAGTTGAACACTACCACTTCTTGTTATATTGGAAGTTTATAGGAACACTAATGGCTTTCATCCTTTTAGCTATAAACTTTGGCTCTAGATTACCTTATCTTTCATAGTCTACGAATAAAGGATCAGGTTGCTTTGTCCAATAGATCACTTCTTAACTAGGCAATTGTGAACCATGCTAACATAATATTGCTAGTTGGTAAGGTTGCACTTGGTGATGTCTCACCTCTCCTCTAATTCCTAAAGATTTAACATATACAATATTTGGTTCAAATTCAATGTTGGTAGCCAACATTGTTGGAATAATTGAAACTTGTACTAGCATCATTTTCTCAAATCCATGTATTAATGAGAAAGGTGTTGCCTCTATTGAGCTAGGCTAGGACATTTTGTAAACCCATACTACTAGTGATAGTGACATTGGTAATGAGCTTCACAAAAAAGGAAATTAGATGCTAATGTGGGATTCCAAAGCGTATTCTATTAGATAGTGGACCTCTTTTCATTATTTCATATGCGGGATAGCCATTGGCGTCTTACAACATTTACAATTTGAAGTCAATGGCTTACTACAATTGGCTATTAAGGGTCATCCCAAGATCATAGCTTAATTACTAGATACTTATCATTTAACCCATAAAAAATATATTAAAAAAAAAAAAACAATTCTAGTTGACCATTAACATAGCCCAATTTATTATAACTACATTTATCTATTGGGTAATATGTGTAATGAACAATTAAAAGGATAGTAAGTATAAGGTGCCTTATGTAGATAAATATTAAATTAATTTTTACGATTGGAACAAACTGCATGTTAAAAGTTAGATCTACTTCCATAACTTTTCCTTTTCAATTTTTCATTTTGATAAGTTATTGCTCGAATTGATTCATGGATTATTGTGATAAAATCATCATAATCAATTATTATTATTATTATTATTTTGTTGAATATCAGTAGACTGACCTTCAACGACATATGCCATTGAGTTAATGGAAAATGTAAAAAATGTAATACGGGATTTTGTTTATTCCATTGTAACAATTGGAGGATTTAGAAAACAAAAGAAAATGTTAAAATGATAATGAGACAAATAGAAGAGTTATGAAGGTAGAAGAACATTATAAATTTTTTTTCTTAGAAAAGACATTAGTGCCAACTACTACTTACACTCAACACCATAGACATTTATTCTCTCTAGTTTAGGGAGACCTAAACTAATTTTTGGGCTCCCAAAAACCATGAAATGCAAGAGGAAAATTCAAGTATTTGGGTACTGCAAGTCTTGCCACAAGCGCCTCTGTTTCGCCCACCTTTTGAGCATCCAAAATGACAAGATAACATCTTTGAATTGAAACGGCATACTACAGGGGAGAAAGGAAAAAGAAAAAGTTATACAAATTAAAAGTAAACTGAGAAACTGCTTGGCAAATATTAAATTTCTATTTTGGATATTGATATTCAATATGCAAAACATGTGCTATAATATCTATGAGCTACATGGTCTTCAACAACATTTGAATGAGAGTGTACAACTTAAGTATCTAATAAGCAATGTTATGGCGAAAGGAAAGAGAATATGCATTTCCATATCCGCCTCTTTTTTCATGGGAAGGAAGGGGAAAGAAATGAAATGGGTAAGGCTTCATTCTTTGCATGAAAAGCCTTAGGTCATCGAAACGATTTTCTGTAGAAGAACAGACAAAATGATGCATTATTTTACCTGTCTGGTTGACTTCATGAAAAGTAAGAAAAAACAATTTTCAAAGCTTATTCTTCACATTATAAATCAAAGAGTGCATATATTGCTTACATAATATATGCAATAATATTTTATTGTAATTTATATACATCAACAAATATCTTAAATTATTATGATATATAAAATATCAATTTGTCATTTGCATTGTACTGATAATTTTTTAAATTACTGATTATTATATATAATGCTACCGATATCAATTTACATTACTTCATATTTAAATGTAACAATATTCAATATAACTTAGAAAGTAATAGAAAAAGAAGATCAGATGTTATTAACATTTCTCATATTATCCAAATACCTTGATAATACATTTTATTTTACTGTATTATATTGCATTATATAATATTGATATGTTGTATAATGTATTATAGATATAATGTTAGTATTAATATTATTATTAAATCTTCACATCATCATATATATTCATTATATAATTATATATGCATGTGATATTATTCGATAAAAGTATCAAAGTTATCGATGATTAGATGATATTTAATCGTGACTGTACAATATTTAAT
>JAMXBB010000445.1:0-10747 GCA_024138015.1 Lumnitzera littorea | reverse complement strand
AGTATTATGCTATTTAATTTTATATTTTCTTTATTTTTTATATTTTTTAACTTACTTTTTTATTTTTCAAATTTTTTCTCTATTTTTTATATATTTTTTGAAGTTTTTTTTATTTATTTTTATTTAAAAGTACATATATGTACTACATATATGCTACACATAGATCAAGTGAACATCACCTATCACTTAGCGGCTACGTCAAACGAAGCTAACGATATTATAACAACGATTCCTTATTTACCCTCTCATTGAAACATTAATTCTTTAATTGGACTCTTTAAAACATTAATCATTTATTGAAATTAACTCCAAAAGTTGATATCATCTAATATAATTCTCACTATGTTTGACATTTCCATTTTTAGTATTCTCGTCTTTGTTAGTAAATCCTCTCAATAAAACTCTACTTTACTTTTGAAAATGTCAAACAAAACAAAGCTAACGGTATTATAATAACGATTACTTATTTAATTTCTCATTGAAACGTTAATCCCTTACAATTGACTATCTCATTCAAGTATTATGAATGACTTCAAAAAATTTATATGTAATAAATTGATACTTCTAAATTTCAAGTAGCTAATTACAAAACTAGATGAAGTTTAAGTACCAAATATAATATTTATTCCATTTAATTATATAGTTTTATACGTTTTCTTTGCATCCTTCTTTTCTCACCATCTACACCACTTACACCACTTTTTCTAATACTTTTAATGGTAACTGTTTGTGGAAATAATATTTTTTTTGGAAAAAAATGCAGAGGAAAGTTTGGATTTATACCCTTCATACAAAGGACCTAAATTTATCGAGTATGTATTTAGGGGTCTATATTTTTTAAATTACTGTAATTATGGGCATTTGTCTATCTAGTGTTGCTACTATCCCATATGGCATGCTTTTGCATGAAATTTATTAGTTTAGAAATGATAAGACATCGAGCTTAGCTCAAGTACTTAAAAGCATAGTTATCAAAATTACGATTCTATACATACAATTCTATAAGTTTATAGTTTTAGGAAGTTCTTTCTAGTTAATTCGTATATAGAATTTTTCTCTTATAGAAACTTACTTTTAATCGATTTTATATGTCAAACTTAATAAAAACTTACATTTTTAACTAAGTTTATCGATTTTATATATATGAATAAAATGACAAAAAAAAATATAAGTAGGTTTTTATAATCCAACTATTATGATATTATATTACCTTTCCTATTATATTCCAATATTTTTCCTCTTTCTCTCTCTACTAGTCCTTTCTTTAATATTCATAACCATTATACGGGTTCTAAGTCTAATAAAAAAGTTTATATAAAAAATCATATATTTAAGTTTATACAATCAACAACTCAAAATTAGTTGAAATATTTAATTTTATTCAATTTATTACTTTTTTCAGATAAAATAATTGAAAAAAAAATATATTTCTAAACTTGCTTATCCTTATTATGTAAATGTAAGATTATAGATTAAGAGCTTTTTTTATGGAAAAAGAATCTAATTCATTTTTTTTTTATTTTTATCTTGTATTTTATTTTATTTTATAATTACTATAAGTATATCTATAATTTTTTAAAAATTATTTTACATAAATTATAAAAACTTACATTTCTACGTTTCAATTTTATATAAGTATATCTATAGGTAGAATCAACAGTTTGATAACTTTGCTTAAAGGTGTACTTAACAAATCTATATCTTTCTTTGCAAAAGCAACACAAATTTAGGCTCTTATATGTATGTTCAATAAATCTAGATCCTTTTCTAAAACAGTACAAATTGAGACCCCTTTCCCAATATGAAACTTTTTTTTGCAAATTTTGAAATCAAGCATACTTTACTTTTTCTTTTTCTTTTTTAATGAGTTGGATAGTAAGTAATTAGTTGTACAAAAAGTTTCAATAAAACATACATGTTGGCAACAACATCATGAGACCTCATACTAGAATTAAACTCATTAACTAAATAGCTCCTGTAAGCTCCAAAGTTAAGTCAATTGACCGTAGGATTGAATTTAGAACCCAAGGTTTATGGCGATTGGTTAAAAGATCCGATCAAACCCAAATTATAAACTATTGAGAAGAATATTAATAAAAATGACCCCGTAAACTTAAATTTAAGAAAATAAGAAATAAAATAGGAGACTATAAAATTTTCAAATTTTAAGCATAATAATTGCTAATTACTGAAAAGGCAAAAAGTGTAATATAATAACTAATAAATTACTAGAGATAAATTATATGTATACTAAAAATTTTAGAATGACCAAAATAATATTTAGGAATGTTTACGTGTACCCTACATGTATTTACGTGTAGATAAAAATACGCATAATTACCTAAATTGGCCGAAAACTAAGCAAATAATTAAAGAAAAATATAAAATAATTATGAAAAAAATCAGAAAAAATCAGAAGAGGATAAACTGAAGCAAGATCAGGTCGTGGGAGGTTCAAATCAGAAAAAGAAAAATTATCCAATAAGAATTGGACAAACAAAAAGCCAAAAATCAAGGAATTTGGGCAAGGTCTTATTAAATTAATGCATATTAATTACTACAATTGTCTATAAATAAGGGAAAAATTTCCAGAAGTCATTTGGTCAGTTTAGGATCTGAGAAAAATTGAAACACTGAAAAATTAGAGAGAAAATCCAGAAAATAAAAAAAAAATAAGAAAAACTATGCAGTTAGGGATTTTAAAGGGAACCCCCACCAGACGAGCAGCTGGGAGTGGACGGCCACCACCACCACACGGTGGTAGCAGCGCCCAAGCCAGCCAACAAGGCCACGGCGGCCCGCGGTGGCCGGAGCCACCCAAAACAGTGAGTCCGATTTCCAGCCCGAATCTTGTGTAATTTAGTAAAAATAGTAAACATAATTATAAAATTATGAATTTTGTTATTCTGAGATATTTTTGTATGTAGTTTGTAGGAAAAATATTATTTTGATGAAATTATGTCCCGTAATATATGATCCCTAAGAAATCGTGCAAAACTGAGCATATTTCGGTTTAGAAATAAATGACCTTAGAAGTGTAGTTTCAAGCCCAAAATTTTTGTGTAGATTACTTAGATGACATAAAACAGTGCTATGAATCCCGTTTTCAAAAATTAATTTTCCAAATTTTTAGATAATTTTTAGGTCCTAAAATGAGGCATAAAATGAGTAATTTGGAGTTAATTAGGTGATTAGGATATCAATTACTGACTTAGTGAATAAGTAGATGTTTTAGGGTGTTAAAATCTGATGGAGTATGATACTTGTAGCAATTAGAGTGTTAGATGTAATTATTAGGTTAATTATGTAGTAAATGAGTAATAGGAAAAATAGTTAATTTTGTAAATTAGGGAAATTTGGAGTAAAATCTGATTTAGGATGGATTTAGACATTTTGAAATAATAATTGCTGTTTAGAGATGGTAATTAGGGTAATAGAAATATTAGAAATGCATTATGTGCATAATATGCAATAATGCATTATGTGTAATTTTTGAAAATATAATAAATAGAAAATATTAGGATAAAAATTGATATTATATAAATAATAGAGATATATAATAAATCTGATAAGAAACTTGAATTTATGTAATTATATGAAAAATGTAAAAATTTCTCACATTAGGAGTAAATTCGATACACTAATACGGATTTAAGTGTACCGGATGGAATAAAATGCTGACTAGGGGTAGTGATCGTATTTAGGGTATCGGGAAATAATGTGATTAATTTCACATTATGGGTTGAAACGAATTTCTAGGGTTGGAATATAAAACGCTACTTAAAAAATCGAACTAAAACCTAAATTGGAAATCGATGCGAAAACCAAACCTGAACCTAACCCCGAACCTAGAATAATTGTAAAAGACTTAATACCTAGATAATTAGGCATATTAAACCTTAAACAAAACCTAACAATAAGCGTTATAGGATAAAACGAACCTATAATAGTTATATAAAAAGCTAAAACCACGTTTGTGTTATAGGGATAATCGGCGATGGCCTGAGCAAATTGGACCTCGAGTGAGTGAGCGAAGAGTCGAGGTAAGTTGGGATTAATACAACGCTGTATTTTGGAGGCTTAAGATTATGCTTGGTTGTGCTTGTTAGATAGTTGAATGTGTGCATATGCTTGATTATGGGTGATGCTATGATTCTGTTTGTTACTCTGGCACATATTGTATGAATTGTATGAAATGATTGATCACCCTAAACTGGACTTAATTAAATATTCGACCAGTAATCATAATCGGATATGCATGGCAACCCGTTAAGGGAACTTAGGATTCTCCGGCCAAATACCGACTCCTTCGGAAGGGATAGCGCAGGATTGCAAAATGGTCCCTTCTTCATCCTCAGTCGAACTAAGTGACAGGAGAGGAGGTCGCGGCGAGGGTGAAGGCAGTGGTTCGAAGGTAGTTGCGGGAGGAGCAAGGTCTCCATTACACAAGCTTGGGTTTGGTCGTGAGCTGTTGCATTAACGGCAACTTCTCAACCCGGATTAGAGCGGGTGCAATTTCTCTAATCTCAAGACGGACCGGACAACGTCGTGCGATGGCATTTTCTTACACGTGCACTGCACCTAATAAGTGATTGAAAACCTTGTTGTGTGTATGGTATAGTTTTAAGTCCTCCGTCCTAACTTACTGAGCTGTAGTTGCTCACATCCCTATAGACGTCGTGCAGGTGCTGGTTAAGAAGCGGCAAACAACTACTCTGAAGCTAACAACTGCTGGATCCTAGGGAGTGAGGAAAAATATTGAAGAATAAACACATACTTTTAAGGTCTAAGTTTTTATTTTAGAATTATTTTTCATTTCCGAATGATGTAATAACTAGGGAATATATTATAGAGAAATATTGTAAACTTTAATTACAATAACTGTATTATAATATATATATATATATATATTTCCTCACTTTCTTAGATAAATAATTTATTTAAATTACAAACCATTTCCTTCAAAGCGGGTTAGTCGTGGACGCCTTGTGTAGATCAGGTCTAAGATAGCGGTTGTAAGGCTAACTTCTATCTTAGGATGGTTTACACGGTGGGGGTTGTTACGACTCTGCTGCTTTGGGGCGTGACAGCTCCCGTATGTCTAATTTAAAATAGATTCTTTTTGGAGAAAGTAGGTATAACCAATAATATATAATATCTTAAGTGCATTTTAATTATCTATTAAATACAAGATTTTATCTAAGCATTACTTATTAGCATACTAGCCTATTTTGTAATAAAAAAAGTTGGAAAATTTAGGATGAGGACCAATTTTTTATTTACATATTCATCTATTATATTTTTGTATTGAACATGGACTTATAAATTTGTTGAGATAAGATTTCACAATTTTCTACTTATGCCTAACTTAACTAAGTAGTGGTTTCATTTAACCTATTGATATCTGTGTGATTTCAAATTTAGTGAAACATATGTCTACCAATATTTAAAAAAAAAATTACATAACTATGAATTATATGAAAAAAATTACAAAAATACCAATCATGTATCACATTTTTAAAATGCGACACCCATAACAATATGAATCTCGCATTTGAAAAATGTAATGATGGTAAAGTACTACCCAACCTATATTGCAATTTAGAAACACAATACTAATATTTGTATATTATTGCATTTCAAAAATGCGATATAAGTTTGGTTTAACTTGAAAAAATTGGAGTAATACAAATACTATATTGCATTTACAAAATGTGATATAATTGTATTAGACCATTATCGTATTTAATAAATATAATATAACATTAGTCTATGATAAATTAGATTGTTTTTTTGGGTTACGCTCAAATAAGCGTAACTATTAATCTAAAAGGAATTTTTCTTATTATTTTATGTTTCCAAAGACTGATTTTTAAGTACTACTATACAATAATTAAGGCTTGCTCGATTGATGCCATTTTGGATTTAAGAATGCCCTTTAAGACCTGTTGTCAGCCCCTTTTATTTTTAAACGATATTTTAGGTCTAAAGATACGACATGCTTAAAATTGTTATGTTGTATCTCTAAGATACAATATAAGATATGATAGAGGCTTGATATTTTAGTAATTTTTTTTTTAATGCAATTGTATTTTTGTAATTTTTTTAAATTTTAATGGTAAAAAAAGTAATTTTCTCCTTCAAATCCTATACATCAATAAATTAATATGAAAAACACCTACACTGGGTAATGACTACACTTACATATGCTATCTATTTCCAAATAGCTCTCATGTGTCTAATTTAAAGTAGATTGTTTTTAGAGAATGTAGGTATAGCCAATAATATATAATATCTTATGTATATTTTAATAACCTAGTAAATATAGGATTTTATCTAATCCTTACTTATTAGTATACTAGCCTATTTTGTAATTAAAAAAGTTGGGAAATTTAGGATGAAGACCAATTTTTTATTTACATATTCATCTATTAGATTTTTGCATTGACTATGGATTTACAAATTGGTCTCATTTGATCTATGTGATATATACGTGACTTTAAACCGTATGCACCAATAAATTAATATGAAAAACACTTATACTAGGTAATGACTACACCTATATATGCTATCTATTTCCAAATAGATATATAAGATTCATTCGGCTAATGAGTTCTAATCTTAATAATAAGTCCTATATTACCTTTGCAAACCCATATATATATATATATATATATATATATTTCATCTAGATGCTTTGTTGAGATAATTGCTTACTAGCTAACACATTTATAAAAAAATGTAATAAACTATGCTTGATTTCAAAATTTGCAAATAAAGATTGATATTGGAACAATGGCATAGATTTGTATTACTTATGTAAAAGAGTTATTTGTTGAGTATATATTTAAGAACCTAGATCTATACTATTTGTATAAAGAATAACATAGATTCCTTAAGACATTCATTTCGTCCTAACCACATTAACAAATTTAATGCCTATTCATCTAGCATAAATGAACAGTAATCATAGCTAGATGGGGACTGAATGAGAGTAAATTGCAAACTTAGGTCATAAAAGTATGCTCCATAAATTTAGGTCCTCCATTACATAAAAATTACAAACTTAGGCCTTTACTATGCCTTTTTTCTCCATTTTTCTTTTGTAACAATAATTTTCTACTTTCCTAACTTTCAATATCTCATCCAAAATAACCGACTTGTATGCTCATGTTCCTATACTTTCAATCTTCATATCTCAAATTAGAAATTAGCTGCTTATAATTCTCACATTTTAACCAATATTTTCTCATAAAATAAATACTATGCTTTCATGCAATGATAAAAGCAATAAAAGTTGAACTTCAAGCAGCAATTTTTTTCTTTTTCAAAAGCATCCCTTATAGATTTTGTTTGGTAACTACTTAATGTAAATATTGGTAAATATCACCATATACTTTTCTTTTATTTATGTACCAACAAATGTTGCTTCCATATTATGGATACTAATTGAAAGTAAATAATTAAGTAAAAACATCACTTATGCCATTGTATGAAAAAAAATTACAATTTTTTTTTTATTTGATAATTTTCGAGGGCCTAAATCTACTCCACTAAAATGTTGGGTTAAGCCCACTATACTTTTTTTTTTTTTTAATATGACTCCTTACACTAGATAACAAGATTTAGGGAGTCTAGTTTATATTTGATATAACTGAGGGAAAATCGACTTAGTGAACGAGAAACAAAGACCATCAGACTTTGTTTACCTCCACTCATTTCAAGTAAGCTCATGTGCTCATGATAAAGGCCATTGGTCTAGAACCTAATAAGCTCATCAGATTAATCCTAACATGAGTATACTCCACTTCACTTGTCAATAACCAAGGTGATCTAATGACTATCATTAGGTGCAAGAGTTCATAACCACTCGATCCTTCCTATTCATTTAATAGTTTTGGAGAAATTAGAGAAAAGGTGTTCTATTGTGAAACCTTTATTATTTAATATTAAACAAGTAGTTAGATAAAAGAAAAATCTCACTCTCTCAAGCAATAAAGTGATGCCAGAGGTTTACTAGACTCTCTTGTCTATGTAAGTGAAAATTTGAGATTATATTCCTCCTTGTTACCATTTTATTTAGCTATACCACTAAATGTCATCTCTACTCTCTCAACATACATACAAAGACTCGTATAACCTGTACATGATCACTCCATTTTGGACCTTTCATCTACAATAGTTGTCATAAGTCATTAGAAGAGAACATATATGTTTGCATATCTTACTAGACCTGAATCTTCTTTTATCTCTTCTAGTGATGTCTTATGGCGATTATAGAAATGTGTTTGGCGTTTACAATGCCAACTGAAGCACAAACATCATAGATGGTGATTATTTCACAATGCTTTGGCAAGTAACGCTAATTGGTTTTGTAGGAAAGTTCTCACAAGTCCTAACTGTTGTTTTTGCAATGAAATTGAAACTCCGGAACATATTTCCTTTAAATGTGAATGGGTCTAAGTTGTATGGTTTGTAGTTCTGCAAATTCAAGTTGAGAATTTTATTGATTTGTGCATTGATTTGTGGATGGAAGATATGGTGCGAAAACTTCAACTAGGTAAGAATCAAGTAAAGGAATTCCTCTCTAAAATTACCGTCATTTTGTAGTATATATGGACGCATCATAACCGATGTCTTTCAATTAACAACAATTGAATCCAGGCAATGTTGCTACTTCAATCAACCAAGAAATTTCTAATACGTTTTATCAAGATGATACATTGTCCAATAATACTGCTCCTAACATTCCTACTACTACAAGTCATAAGAACCTTAGACCTATTACAACACAGGATCAACCCTACTCTTGTTGGAAGCCGCCAACATCACATGCAATAAAGCTCAACTGTGACACTGCTGTTGATCACATGAATGGTAAGGGAGAGTTAGGTGTTGTATGTCGTGATTTAAATGGAACTTATTACACACAGAGGCCATGGCGACAACTGCTACTAATGTGGAAATACTAGAAGCAACTGCAATTCATGAAAGCTTGAGAATTGCAACTGACAGAGGATGGAGAAATCTTGAGATTGAGTTTGACTCATAGGTTGTTATCATTGCCATTGAGAATCTTATTACTGCAGGTTAGAAGATAGCGAAAATCATACATGATATTTTGCAATATAAATCTAGCTTCCACAATTGTATGTTCTCTTTTGCTCGTCGTCAAGCAAATGCCTATGCTCATTAGGTAGCTATCAAAGCAAAATTTGGGATGAACTATTGTTTCTCAATCTTTCAACCATCATCCCATCAATCTTATCTTTTGTATACTGATTTTCCTTCAAGATCACCGGATGTTGTAATTTCTATTTAAGTTGGTAATGAAGTTTCTTTTTCGGTCAAATAATAATAATAATAATAATTTCTTCCCCCAAACAACTTTATACAACCCACGTCTATAAAACCACCTAATTTCCTTTTAACTTCAATAAATAATTTCCTCTAATTGTAACATTTATATGTTATTTGTTTTTTTATAATATTATCATATGCTGTTAAAAAATACCAAAATCATCCTATACCTTCTGATATGATGATAGTTACTCAAATCAAAATATTTTGTGTATTGTTTTAACATTCAAATACCACTAATTTAATGGCTGCGTTGCCCCAAACGCCCAAATACCTTAAACCATAATCCAACGCAAAAGGTGACGTGTGATGCAGGTGAGAGAATGGAGGGAGGCGTGGTGATGTGGATTCCACGTGGTTGAACTACAAGTAGATTAACTTTAGATTAAAACGGGCTTAGGACTTGGAAGTTGGACCCCGATAAGAAAGATACCAAATCATTGTTTCCATCATGTGAACCACATGTGTTGGGTTTCTAGTCAACCACACTACAGCCCTCCTTTCTCTCTCTTCTTTGCCACGTGTCACTCAACCACCTCAAAACCTGACTACGTTACTTCAGCTACCGCAGTGCCCAACACGCTTACGACACCTCACGAATCAGTAATCACCTCCCAAAAACGCACCGTTTTAGCCTACCTTACATATACTGTATATATACACACGCACATATATATATATATATATATATATATATAATATATAATATATGTGTGTGTATATATAAGACGTCCCTTCTTCGTTGAAAAAGAAAAAACAGCATACATACTGCGTAATATTTTTCTCGAAACGGAAACCATGACCGTGAAGGAAACAACTTCCGGCGGGGCCGCCGACGGGACGACGGTCTTACAGGAGAAGTTGTGCCAGGAGGTTGAGGAGGAGATCGAGAACGAGGGATTGCTGTCGTCGTCGACAGCGTCGTCGGAGACGGACTGTTCTCCGCGACGGAGGAAGTGGGAGAAGAAGAAAGTGGCCCACTTGCACAGCCAGGTGTTAAGGGTAAGAGAGGAGGATTTGCATATCGGTGAGGATGATATTATCATAGAAGGGTTTTGTGGGAAAGATAGCAAGTTTGTGAACAACAACGCTAACGTTGTTGGGTCGCCGTTGAAGGGCTTTGGGAATTTTTCGAGACCGTCGATGTTGCCGTGTTCACCTCTCAGCGGCAAGATCACCACCGTCGATGACCTTAGACTTGACCAGGTACGGTGGTTTCGTGAATTTCATTTTTCTTTTTCGTCTTTATTAGTTATTTATGAATCTTTTTTAATTTTTTTTTTTTCTTTTCTTGGCCAAAAGATATATTTCATTAGTACTTCAAAGAATATATAGCATATAGTCTCATGCTTTTCCTTAATTTCTCAATAAAATATATTTGGCTATG
>JAMXBB010000444.1:0-10779 GCA_024138015.1 Lumnitzera littorea | reverse complement strand
ATTAATAAATATTAAACCCCAAAAATAAGTAAAAATAAGTAATTATAATAAAATAGGTTTAAAATAAGAAAATTACAAATTATATGATTCGAATGATTATTAAATCGTAATTATATTAAGAAAAGTATAATTTGATAGTTTATAACTTTTTAAGTCTAAATAATGAACTTTGTGATATTTTTATATCATAATCAAAACTACGGGTTACAACATTTAAAACGGACCCCGCTACGAGAAAGTACGTTTGAAAACAATCGAAATGGATTCTAAAGATTAGAGCTAAATCGAAAAAGTTATGCACGATTTGATAAAAAGCTCAAATCGATAATTTCACGCGAATCGATAACTGAGTTAAATAAACGTATGACTTAGCATATTGGTTTAGTTATTTCATTCCCAAACTTACTACTTTATGTATTCCTTATTGTTAGGTAATCATAACTTTGACCTTAATTTACCATCAAACTACTATAACTCTTGAGTTGATCATAGCTGAATAAGTTTTTCCTAATGATTCCATACTTGCTTATATATGCAGTTAGTGAAAATAAATTGTTATGAATAATTGAATGTTATGTGAGGTTAGGTTAGGTTAGGTTATGCTTGTGTATGATACTATTTGTTGATCGTTAATTTACTTAAAAAAATAATAATGTATTGTTTGTTGCATAGTAAATTAGATAGGAATTGATCTGTTTGTGACTTGGTTGATTACTGAATAAAAAGACTTAATATTATCTGACTTTAATGAACTAAATTGAAACATGTATAATCATGCATCACATAACTAATTTCGGCCGTCACATCACACGAAGGTAACAAGAGACCATATGTGAGTTGATTATTTGTTGTTATAGATTTCGTACAATACACGCGTACGATATAACTTTACCCAGACTCTTAGAATCATTAGGCATTGGAGGCGCCAACCGCCTGACTAAGAGTCAAATCCAAAAGCCTTCATTTAGGGGTGAGTGAAGGCTGTGTGAACCTACTCACAATTATACGTAAAACTAAGTTTTGACTAAAACTGAAAATGGATATATCATTATGTTTTGAATATGAAATGCGGAGTTTCGTTGTTATGAAAGTTTTAGTATGATATCTGGATTTGACTAATGCCAATGTATCTTTAACCTTAACTTTAGAGAGCGTTAAATCAAAGTTGCATGCAGTACCTAGTTACTTGCATGTATTTGTATGGCATAATGATTGTTTATGTATTCATTTGATTGAATTTAATTGATGTATAACTTATTTATTATATGGTTAAGGGAATTATTTCACTAAGCTAGTTAACTTATACCCTTATAGTTTACTTTTACAGACTAAGTTATTTGTGGAGTCAAGTTGCCATATGCCCAAGGTTAGTTGTACATCAATGGGTTAATGCGAGAGTAAGATTAGTTATATGAGTAGACATTTAATATTGTCTATAGATTTTGAACCTTATTATGTTGTGAAATGATACTAATTTGAGCTAAAAGATATTATAGACTTCTTATTTGTAAATTTATATGTATGTGTATGTGTATGTGTGTGTGTGTGTATGTTTTATATTTCAACAATTTGTTCTTATTATCATGAAATGATATTACTTATACTTGCCTAACTCTAGGTTGTTAATTGTTGTAGTAGCTTTGTATATCGCATGGAAGGTTGTTGATTGAAAGGAATATCAATCTACAGTTCTTTGTACGGTATATGTCAACTACCACGACTAGCTTTCTCAGGTCATGACAAGTATATATATACAGATAAGTTTTAAATCATGGGTTTTAAGTTAAGGATTATAATTTTACACATTTATCCAAATTCTATATCTCCTATAACCGAATTAGTTACAAATTAATTTTTAATTCAATTTTTGAATTCAGTTTTATTTTAACTTCTAATTATTGTTTTTATTTATGAACCCTACGAATTCTTCCCAAACTAAAATGAGAGATTCATCTAACTATGCTTAAGTATCCTAAATCTATGTTTTAGCCCTTAATCAGCATTTCGATCAGTATGGTACATTACACTTCTATTTTAACTACCAAATCAGCTTTGATGTAAAATAATTTTATATTTTTCATATAATCACTTAACTTTAAGTTTCTTACCATATTTATTATATAATTTTATTATTATTATATTATTAGTATTTATTTTAATATTTTCTATTTGTTATATTTGATATTTCATATATCATATATTATTACCTATTAAGTACATAATACACACATCTAATATCCTTGTCACTTCAAATATCATCTCTTAACTTCAATCAACATCTTAAAATATCTAAATTTATCCTAGATCAAATTTTACACCTAATTTATAAAATTAACTTAAAATATACTATTTTTGCTTATTACATATATACTACATAATACCCTAATAATTACATCTAACACCCTAAATGCCACAAATATCACACTTCATTAGATTTTATCATCCTTAAACATATAATTACTCACTAAATCAGTAATTACTTATTTAATTACTTAATTAACCTTAAATTACCTGTTTTATGCATCATTTTAAGGCCTAAAAATTATCTAAAAATTTTGAAAATTGTAATTTTTAAAAAAGAGCTTCATAGCACTATTTTAAATGTTCTAAATAGCTTACACAAAAATTTTAAGCTCAAAACTACACTCCTAAGGTTATTTATTTCGGACCCAAATAAAACTCGAGTTTATATGATTTCTTAAGGACAATGTAATTATAGACTAATCAAACTAAAATTTTTACCTAATTCTACATACTTAAAAACCTCAGAATAATAAAATTCATAATTTTTTGGATATAATTAATAATTTTAATATTTTTTTGTAAAATCGGTTGGAAAATTAGACTCACCTATTTCTTAGGCTTCTGGCCACCAACATCGGTCTAGGGTTTGTCGGCCAGTCTAGACGGTTGTTTTGTAGTGGGGTGGTGGTGGTGGTGATTCGGTTCCAGGTGGTGGTAATAGTGGTGTGTGTGTAGGGGTTTAACCTAATTGCTCATACTGTACAGATTTTTGTAGATTTTTGTAAAACCCCTAATCCTTTCTCAATTTTGGTGCTCTCTAATTTTCTAAGGTTTCAAACTGACCAAATGAGCTTTTCTAAAAATTTTGCTATTTATAGAGCTCTAAAGGAATGTTAGTGCATTAATTAGACAAAACAATTGCCTTATCTATTTTTTTTTTTCACTTTTTATTTGTTGTATTTTAATTGGTTGATTTTGTTTCTCTATTTCCTAGTTGCCACACCTCCAATCTAGTTCATTCCTCATTTTTTTTTTTATTTTTCCTTAACTAATTATGAATTTTCTTTAATTAATTAACCTTATTTTGATATATTTAACGTATTTTAAGTACTTTCGGGTATTTCTACCTACATGCAAATTCATATATAATATAAATAAATACTCCTAAATATTATTTAAGTTATTTTATGATTTTTAATGTGTATATAATTTATCTCTATGGATTTGTTAGCTATCAAAATTTATTTTACACATTTTTGATAAATAACAAGAATTCCACATATAATTCGATATTATAATAATTAATTATTTTATTCTTTATTTTCCTATATCTAAACTCATAAGTTCACTTTTACTAATATTCTTAGCTTCGTCGTAAATTTTGGGTTGAATCAGACAATTTGTTCAATTGCCTTAAATTCTATGAATTGAATCCCGAATAGTCGATTGTGGGGCTTACAATACTTACTTTATGAGAATTCTTAATTAACAATGTTGGATATAAGAAAATATAATATTTACAATTTAACACATACCAAGGCCTAAGTCTTACTTGCTATTAGAATGTAAAAACCATAGAGTATATTACATCCTCCATTCATTTGTCGCCTCTCATTTTATCCCAGAGTACTATTATTAATCCTCATTTCCTGAGTATTGCCTCTCTCTTGCTTATGTCATTGTGATTTCTCTCGATTATAAGGTAATCTCAACTCATTGGTTTTCCATATTTCTTTATTATTATTTAGAGTTTCATCTTTTCTTTTAAATGACCTTATATATACATAACCCATCCATTGTTAGAGATTATTAAGTGATAAAAGTATTAGTTACAAATATGAAAAGTTGACAAGTTTCGGAGCAACTAACCTAAAAAAATTTTATATTGTGAAAATGTAATAAAAATTTTATAGGTTTCATAAAGTATCCTAAAACCTATAATATCTATAGGAGATAGTTTTTGGCCAATTTCTAGATAATACAAAATAGATTTTGATTTGACCAATCACGAACGAATAATTGAAGAGAATAATATGAGTAGATTTTCAAACTTTACCCACCTTATACCTATTTACTCCTAATTGTAAGGTTCAAGTTTTAAGGAACCTTGTAATTACCCATCTATATGTAAGATTCCACAAACTAACACGTTCTCTATTGTTCTCATATATAATTTAATTTGACAAATGTTGGGTAAACTCAATTACATAGTCAAATTTATCAAGTATTGAATTTAAATCAATATCTTAGTTTATGTTTATTATATTTTGTCATCATTTTGTGTCTTAATTGAAATTCATTATATTTATGTTTGTTATAATTTACAATAAATACAATATTAACTTGCAACTAAAATGTCATAATTTTAGAAATGTATAATCAATAATATAAAAATAAAAGAAGTAACATGCATCACAAGATATTCTAAGACATGTACATTTTACAAACTACAAGTTTTATGTGTTTTCAAGAGATCATAAGGTAGGTTCCAATTCCAAATTTATAGAACCTAAATGTATAAGGTATGGTACAGGGTAAGGATCCTTATTCTAGTTACGCTATACTAGGAGTATAAATGAACCAAGCTAGTTCAAAAACTACTCGAGCTCAACTTAAGTTTTATTTGAATTCAACTCGGTGATAATTGAGTCGAGTTTGAGCCACTTGAGTAATAAATTAAGCTGAGCTCGAGCCTTTAAATACTGAGCTCGAGCTTTTAAATGCTAAACTTGCAAGTCTAATTGAGCTTGATATAATTTTTAATTTATTTGAATATAGTGAATATGATATTAGTTAAAGAAAATTTATTAAAAGTTCAAGCTAATTGAGTTGAGCTTGAACTTGCCATATATTTTTTTGAGTTAAGCTTAAGTTTAATACTATTCGTTTCTACTCAACTCGATTATACCTCTACCCTATATACGCTTACTCTTAATTTTAACTCTAATAACTCTAATATATATATAATAGCATATACGTAGATTTTATAAGAGGCCTAGAAACATGAAACAATCAAGAAGATAACTTAAGCAATAAGGAAAATAGAGCAAGATATTGCCAAAAACCACATGTAACCAGCCAAATCTCGCAATTGGACTACCTAAGGTGGTAACTCATTAGCTAACCTAGCAGCAGATCGCCCTTTAAGGGGATTAACAACCTATAGTCATTTTGCATGCTAACTTCATCCTTACATCATAATATTATTTATTCATGTTCCAAAACCTAAAAGTTCATGTAAATTGAATATATAAACTCAATAAATCTCTACCTTCTCTTAAATTTGCATAATGTAATACATATACATATACTTGAGATTCTCCTACGATCATCTCGTTCAATTTAGTCTATAGGTTACCTCTTCTTCAAGTTTCCTAATGCATTGCACTCGCCTTCAAGCCTCCTATCAACTTATAACAAAAAAACATATGCCTATCGATGAACCTCGATGGTGATGATACCTCTTTAATCAACACTTGGCACATCATACATTGAGTCATAGAGTACTTCTTAAACCATCATCATCTACCTTCCTCCAGACTCTTTATTGAGTCATTGAATACTTCTTAGACCTCCGCTGCTCTAACTTTGATTACACTCATTAACCTATGGACTTTCTTCATGTAACGCCTAAGTAGAGTCAAATTACCCCTTTTAATTGCATAATCAAACAAGTAGTTGTCTTCCTTATAACCATCTGCACCAAATGTGGAATCTACTACCAAAATTGGCAATAACTATAGTAGATTTCTTAATGACTGATCTCTAATTTTCGAAACAATGCATATAGCCCAAACTCCCTTCATAAACCATCAAGCTCCCTTGAGACATTGGATCTCACTATACTCCAATAATTAGCACATTTAAACTAAGACACAAAGCTATGAAAAACTATCCTAATACATTCCTCACATTTAATATTGTGTGTAAGACCCACAATTAATTACTCAGGATTTGACTTGTAAAATTTAAGGTGATCGACCAAATTGTCTAATTCAGCTCAAATTTTACAATAAAATTAGAATTATTAGTAAAAGTGATCTCGTAAATTTGAATTTAAGAAAATAAGTAATAAAATAAGATAATATAAAATTTCTAAATTTTAAGTATATTACTCATTATTTATCGGAAATGGGTAAAATGCATTTCGATAATTAACGAATCACTAAAGATAAATTATATACACACTAAAAATCATAAAATAACTTAAATAATATTTAGGAGTATTTATTTATATCATATATGTATTTACATTTAGATAGAAATACACATAATTACTTAAAATATGCAAAGTAGGCTATAATAATGTTAAATAATTAAAGAAAATACATGAATAATTAAGGAAAAATCAGGAAAATTATGGAAAAATGTGGAATTGTCTAGAATGTGGTCATGGAAGTTGGAGAAAGAAAGAAAAAAATTAGCCAATCAAATTAACACAACAAAAAGGTAATTTGGAAAAAGATAAGGCTAATGTCACCTCAAAATTAATGCAAAAAATATCTAAGCACCCTATAAATTCAGAAAACTCACTCTCACTCCTCATTTAGTTAGTTTAGGACCCAAAAAAAATATGGAGAGGAGAAAAAAGAAGAAAGGGTATTTTTAACAAAAATTATAAAATTCGTATGTAAATAGGGTCTTGAGGGGAACCTACATTAAACAAATACTTGAGAGTAGACTACCACCACTACTACACATTGGTGGTAGTGCCTAAGCTAGCCGACAAGGGCTTGGTGGTTGGTGGTAGCCGGAGCCACTAATTCTTGTAAGTCTAAATTTTCCACCAAATTTACATATTTTGTTAAAAATATTAAATATGCTTAAAAAATTATTAAATTTAGTATTTTGGAATATTTTTATATTTAGTTTATAGGAAAAATATTATTTTGATAAAAATATATCCCATGATGTATGGTGCTTAAGAAATCGTGCAAAATTAAGCATGTTTTGGTTTAGAAATAAATGACTTTGAGAGTGTAGTTTCAAGCCCAATTTTTTTTTTTTTTTTGTAGACTACTTAGGGGTTATAGAATAGTGTTATGAAGCCCTTTTTCCAAAAATTAATTTTCAAAATTTTTAGATAATTTTTAGGCCTTAAAATGATGCATAAAATGGGTAATTTTGGGTTAATTAGATAATTAAATAGATGATTATTGATTTTGTACATAATTATATATTTTAGGATGTTGAAATCCGATGAAGTATGATATTTGTAACATTTAGAGTGTTAGATGTAATTATTAGAGTATTATGTAGTAAATACGTAATAGGTAAAAATGGTAAATTTTAAGTTAATTTTGTAATTTCGGGTAATTAGGTGTAAAATCTGATTTGAGATGAATTTAGATATTTTGAGATATTAATTAATGTTGGGAGATGATATTTGGAGTGATAGAAATATTAGATGTGTATTATGTACATAATATGTAATAATATATAATATGCAAAAATTGGAAATATAATAAATAGAAAATGTTAGAATAAAAATTCATATTATACTAATAATAGGAATATATATAAAATTTTGTAAGAGACTTAAATTTAGGTAATTATATAAAAAATATAAAATTTTCTTATATCGGGAGTAAGTTTGGTACACTAATAAAGATTTAAATGTATCGAATAAAATAGAATACTAATTTAGGACTAAAAGTGATAACTAGGATACTCGAGTTTAATGTGATGAATTTCACATTTGTGTTCGGATCACATTTTAGGGCTTTACGTATATTATCCTTAATTGGAACCGCTTTAGAACTTAAATCAGAACCAAATTCGAAAATCGAACCCTAAACTAACCTAGGATGAATTAATAATAACTATTATGTATATGGGAAGAATTAGGTTAAATAATAACCTAGAGTATATATACATATACATATCATTAAGATATAAATACTAAAAACGTATTTATATTATATATTATAAGACACACAAAGACGAGTCAACCTGCAGTTAATTGAGTAAGCGACCAAGAATACTAGGTAAGTTGAGATTAATATGTTGCTGTATTTCGGAGTATTAATTTGTAATACTCAGAGGCTTGAGTTGTACTTGATTGTACTTGTTACATAGTTAGTTATATGCATGTGCTTGTTCTGAATTGCTAATTATGATGCTGATTTGCTGTCTGACTTGAATTTGTATAATTTGTATAAAACAATTTATCACCCTAAACTAGATCTAATCAAATATATGACTTGTAATCATAAATTAGTCATGCATAGCAACTCATTAGGGGAACATTAGGATTTTCTGGCTAAATACAAACCCCCTTTGAAAGGGATAATACTAGATGGCATAATTGGTCCCTTCTTCATCCTTAGTTGAATTAAGTGATTGGAGAAAAGGTTGTGGCAAAGGTGAAGTCAATGGTTCGAAAGTATTCACAGGAGGAGCGGTGTCTTCATTGTAAAAGCCTGGGTTTAGTCATGAGTTGTTGCATTAATGAAAACTCCTCAATCCGAATTAGAGTGGGTGCAATTTCTCTAATCTTACAACGGGTTAGACAACATTGTGCGATAACATTTGTTTGAACATGCATTGCACCTAATAATTTGATTGATAATCTTATTTATGTTTGCTGTATGGTTTAAGTTTCCAACCCAAATTACTAAGCTATAATTACTCACATTCCTATATACTTTGTTGCAGGTGCTAGTTAGGAAGCAGATTATAATTACCCTAAAGCTAGCAACTGCTGGATCTTGGAGGAGTTAGAATAATAACCTGAGGAACAATTATACTTTCAAGTTTGGATTCTATCCTTATAGTTTTTAGTAATAATTTAAGTATTATCCAAGTAGATTATGTTTATGCTATTCAATCTTATAATATACTTAGAATATCTTAGAGTAAACATGTATTGTTTATAATGTCATAGATAAATAACATGTTTATATATAAACTGTTTACTTCAAAGTGGGTTAATCATGGACACCTTGTGTAGATCAGGTTTAAGATAGTAGCTATGAGGTTAGCTTCTATCCTAGAATAGTTTGCATGCTGAGCTATTACAACTTTATCGCTTTAGGGCGTAACATCGTGTACATCCACCATCTTGTAATCTAGTTTAGACTTAACCTACAACAACAATTTTCAGCTACTGACCATTACTTGTTTGAATGAACAACCTACATGAGCTTCTAAGTCTAAGATTGGTTTCCTTGTGACATATACAAAATACAATTATGGAACTCATTTGTTAGTTAGGAATGAGTAATAGCCTATTGTCCTTTGACCTAACTACTACCACATCAAGAATTGCTTTGCTCTTACTATCAAATATCTAATGCCAATTCTGCTTAAACATGATCCTTCTACTTGTAGTAAAACTAGAAAAGGTTTTTTGTTGATCCTAGTGAACAATCAAGACAAGAGAATGATTGAATTGATTGTTAATCAAATTTTATATTTTATTCCAATTTTAACTTCTTGATATTCAAGATTAACTATGAACTTAAACTTGTTCTTTATTTCTAACATATTAGAAATTCGACAAATTCATATTAATGATTTGCACGCAAGAGATTAATCTTAGTTCTTAATTTGATCTTTAACTTAATTCTTCAATCTTATTCTTATATGCTTTAATTAATCAATGACATGGAATTAAACAAGTAATATAAATAAAGTATTAAAAAATAAATAGAAAGGGAATAAGAGAATCAAGTAACGATATAGTGGTTTTGCCTTGTACTTAGTCTACTCTTCTAGCATCAAATACTAGGAATCAGGTCCTCCATGCCTAATTATCTATCATTTGAAAAAAGAAATCAATATGAGGTATACAATCCACTGTCTGTACCTTGCTTCCCACTTCATACCACATAATTAATTGCAAGTTTATAAAGTCCCTTTAATATTCTCTCAAATAGTATTTTACTAAATTTAAAGAGTTTAGTTGCTCTCTTTAAGGATTACAATAAGATTCCTTGCACTTTCACATTCTTTACCTTATAATGGTTTTCACACTTTAGTTCCTATACTTCTTAGAGACATGATTACATTAAACTTGTTTTATACTTTCAATCATTTTGTTTGTTCTCCTCTTCTTTCTCGTAATCTCTTTTTATCTTATTAACTTCATCTCTTTAAATAGATGTGGTTCTAACATTCAAATGCTTTATCTTTGGTAATAGTTATTGTAAGCCCTTAAAATCGTGTTTAAGGTAACAAAACCTAGATTTAAGGCCTCCGAGAAAATTTTATCTGATTGAGCCCAAACTTTATGATTAGAATAAAAAAGTTAGTCAAAATAACTCAATGAAATTAAATTTAAAAAATAATGACCCAAAATCCCAATTTTACCTTTAGAAGTGTAATTATTCAATATAGAATAAAAACGATTGGAACTCCTAAAATTGAGCTTGAAATGTGACCAGGACTTAAAGGTAAGTTATTAGCTATAAAAGGAAATAATATAGTACAATATACTATATGAGTATACATGTATTTTTATGAAAATACCCGATATATATAATATTTATACTTGTAAATTAACCCAAAATTACATAATTATATATAATATGT
>JAMXBB010000443.1:0-5000 GCA_024138015.1 Lumnitzera littorea | reverse complement strand
TAAATAGGTTACTGCAAGAAAAAGCCAAAATGATCACAGCTCAAATCTGGTGGTCTCGGAACTATGCGATATTTTAAGACAAACCAATCCATAGAGGGAGTCCGTCCTTGTGCATTGATACAGCAGACCAAAATCCCTAAAATTCCGTGGAAGCGGTTCTGGAACAATTCAACCTGCAGCATAGAGTGAGTCGACAACCCAGAATGACAGAACCCAGATAGAAATAACTGAGTTACATTACGACGGTGCGAGCCGAGGAAACCCCGGACGGGTGCGGCTATGTGATTAAGCAATCAAATGGTGGCAGAGGGTTCTGTTCAAATTGGTGTTCATACGAATAACACAGCCGAGATCCAGGCTCTGTCACTCGGTATCCAACGAGCCAAGGAGCTGGGACTTTGCCAGGTGGAAGCAATCGATGACTCAGCATTGGTCACCATAAGGCACATCGCGAAAAAGTGCAGGAAGGCCAGTCCGGGTTCCGTCGATGTGGCCCAGATGATTCAATAGCCAGTGTACAAAGTTGTAAATCTTTTGGACGATATTCGGATGGAGGTCACCTTGATCCACGGTTTTTGAAAAATTCAACAATGGCTTCTCCCTTCCTTCTTAGGTCGTTCAATTTCTAGGCGAGGTTGTACCGGTACAACCGGGGTCACACGGGTGCAGAGGAAAAGGGCCGCTCGAAGTCAAAAACGCATGCGGGTGTCGCGCTTCCCGATGGACTGGCACTCCGATAGGTCAACCGCTATCGGATTCCCAGTTCAAAAAGACCCAGTTTCAATCATTCAAACAAGACGCATAAGGGGGTGGATGCTGTATATGTATGCCCTTCCTTGAAGCGGTCAAGTCTTTCTTTATTGCTCGATTCGGCTTGATTCGTGGAGAGGTGTCGCTGGCTCAAAGGGTGGAAATAAGCGATGAAGGTATAAGAGACAAGCGCAGAGCTATAAAATTATTCAAAAGCTCACGCTTAAGGCAAGAGGGAGGCACAGCTAAGGAATCGTGCACTCAAAGGAAGGAAGATGTCATCGAAGAATTTCCAAGATTCATTCTCGAGCGGGGATCGAGTTCAAGACCAAAGAAAGCCAGAGCATCTCTTCCTTTTCGCCTTGCCTCGAGGGCTTAAGGGTCTGTGGGCACAGTTGAACAAGGCTCGTATTCAGATACTCCACCTGAAGAAGAGGTTGAAAAAGGCCAGACCATCAAAAAAAAAGTAAGAAAGTTGAATAGAAAGAACCATAGCTGGAAGAACAAAGGAACTGTACATTCAGTGTTGTGTAAGAAAAAAAAGAAAGAGATATAGTCCTATCCAAGCTTGTCAGGATCAAAGACGTTGGGATTAGATTAGCAGACTATGGATGGGTCAAGACGTCGAGTAAAGTCTCCGTCATCTGGCTCCTTCCACGCAAGACAACTAGGATCAAATGGTTTACAATAATGCGAAGAAAGAAGAAGATCGAAACCATTCTTTTTGAGACAAAGGGCTTGACTTCTATCGAGTCAGCGTCGAGGGAGAGTACACCAAGTAGTTGGCTACGTAAAAAGAGAGTGGGCTAAAGGGCCATTTTCTGACCTAGAATCACGAAGATGTCCACTTTGCGCTATGCCATACGATCTCAGGATTGTTTCGATTCTTTTACGCTATGTGGGAGAACTCCACCAAGCAATCGGTAGTTTTTCAGAGGATGAGATTTTTGAGAGAAAGCAAGGAGAGTGGGAAAGCTAACCTACCTTTCCTTCGCTGAATCGGACCTTCGTCCAAGAGTTCGGGCTTCTACGCGAGGAACGTGCTTTCTGACATCGAGTTTCAGCTATGCCAAGAGATCACTACTTTGTTGATACGGTCGGTTCCCTTGGTCATTCTTCAGGATAAGTCCCGAAACTAAACTAGTCAATTGATAGGATCATTGCTAATCCATTGGCTTCACCGAGATCGGATAGCGCATAAGAGGGCATTTTCTTAATGAGAAGATTATCGTTCTACACTGACGACATATCCTGCCTCTTCCTTGCCCGCCTCAGAATATTCCTTCCTTTTCGACTGGTGGGACGAAGTCGCATTGATTGAATCGGCTCTGGCCTTCGCTGATAAAGTGAGGCTTTACTTGACGAGTAGACCTTAGTTACCATTTTTTTGGGTATTCAAAAGGGCTGTTTTCTTTGCTTCTTTCGTCACAGTAGTTGGATAAAGAAAAAGTCAAAGCAGCAGACCAGTAGTCCCATTATCTTTAGAGACATTTTATTAAGAAGGTTCCGTTTAACACTTCTTGGCCAAGCAGGAAGAGCAGGAAATAAGTGCTTTGTTGTTTGAAGGTGCTCTCTTCTCTACTCCTAGACATAGGACAGAGGCTCACTCTGCATCCATAGTATCCTCTGCATCTTCCGTCTCTTGGTTTCAGGGAGCAAGAGTTCTCTCCCGAAAGTGGCTTTTCTAGGAGGGAAGTGGGCTTCATTCAATGGAATGCTTTGTTGGTTCAGCTCAAGCGGTCCCCTTTCTCGGTTTAGTGTGGCGGGAGGCGCAGCTCCAGGGAAACACAGGTGACGGAGCTGCGAACCAAACGGAAAGGGCGAAGGAGACGGCGAGGAAGAAGGATCGCTGGTTAGTCGAGTGAAGGATCCGGACAAGGTTTCATATAGTCGAGCTAATCAGTCCAGAAATCAGAGCGGAGCAAGAAGAAGCCCTAATGGAAGATTTTTTGAAGGGATCTCGCCAACTAATCGATCAAGAGCTTTTGTCTGGTCAAACGTTCCATCCATTGGAAGTTTAACGAGAACCTGCATCAGCCAATCATGGACTGGCCTAAGCAACCTCTGATTGATATAGTTACCAATGGCTAATATCCTTCTTTTTCCTCCTCCCTCAACAAAGACTACAACCTAGTCGGCCTGTAACAGGTGGTATCCCTAGATCTTCGCAAGATGGAAGATAAGGACTAATTCGTTTTTAGAACCAGTCCAAATCCGATCCTGTAAACACCTTATTATTGGTGTCAAAGGCATATCGGATTCTAGGGGCCCACAAGCAACCTTGCGACCACTGTTCACCAAGGGAATGAACCCCAACGAGCAAGAATTGAAACGCAGCAATTTCATGAGGTAAGGATGTGAATATAGATCGAATCTTACTCACATTCTTACCCTTCAAACGCATGCGCTCAATCCACACACGCTGTGTAAACCTGTGGGTTGGCAAAGCTTTCCAGGTTGGGTACCAAGACATCCCTTGATAAAGAGGAATGGTGGTAATCCAGGGCACGTACCGGAGTATAAGCTGTTTCATACTATGTTTGATATCAGCTACAGCTCCGATCACGGAATCCGGATCGTCCCAAGGTCTGAATATCGAAGAGAAGGTTTGTTTGTCAACTTTCTTAGCTAATTTTATTATTTTAGCTAAAGAAAAGAAATGAAAATAAACCTTATCTAAGATAAGATATCAGATCTATCATCTTTCTTAAGGATTAATCTCCTATGTAAAGATGGGATAATCCTAGGGTACCCTGAACGTGTCAAGGAAACCGGGATAGGTAATAGGATGTGAGGGCGGGGAGCACCTCCATAAGCGGTCTGTAAAGAGGAGGCACACTGTTTTAAGTATAAAGCACAGTGTAACCAACCTGATTTCCGACCTCCCTGCCCTCTAGTGGATATTGCTTTATATAGATTCATGTATTCAACGCTTTCCCCCTCGGTTCACCCCTGTTCATTTCCAGAGGGAAGGCTAGTAGCAAGCTTTCGCCTTTTTTGATATGATATAAAACAAGCTTACTTACTAATAAAGCGGCAACAAGCACCCTCTTTCTCATTTCTCGCTTGTTTAATATTTCTTTTTCTTTTTATAGGAGTAGGTTAGCAGGGTATAGGAAGATATTATGGAGGAGCGTCATGCACATCCATCGGGATGAGTATTGCGTCTGTCTTATCTTCCCCTAAGGTCTATTCTATTGAAAGGCCATCTCTCGAATCCGACAAGGAAAAAAACGAGGAAGTTGGTGAACCATATAGATATTCAGTAATGAATACGATGTGGATCCGTTCCAAGGCCCCTCATTCAAAATCTCAAGGCGGTGGGACGATTCCTTCTGCGCCCCGGCCCAGTACTCTAATAAATTCTGAAAGCCCCTAATTCCAAATATAGTGTGAGGGGGACAGAGCTTCCATTTCCAGGTACAATCCTCCGCCTCAAGGCCTTCTTTTTTTCCAGGAATCTTTCAATCGGAGAAGGGCAACCAAGTTTTCAAACCTCAAAGCCCTTGCAAGGGATATGAAGCCCTTATCAATGTCTTCCACTCGCCCAGTGGATCCACTGGGCAAGGGAAATCCGTTGATTGAATCCATTACCATCCAGCATAGGCGGGTAGAGTTCACTCATCCGGTAGCGAGTGGAAGATGAAGAATTCAGCTATAGCTGCTCACCTTTCGGCTATCCGCCTTTAAGTGAGAGGGGGCTTAACAACCCACCAACCAATCTTTCTATCTTGAATTCTTGATCTTTGGTGCCAGTGGAGCAAAGGAAACGGTGGACGAATTCCTCTATCTACCCTAGAAATGGGTTGAATCTATTGAATGAAACCCTGGAGACAGGGCTGACAGGTATGAGTCGATCGGATGCAGGAAAGCCCAGGCAATCCGTTCCTATCAATCATTCGTCAGGAAGCAGTAGAGAAAGAATCGTCTTTTGAAATCTCATTGTTGAAGGCGTAAAGAGGGCTGAAAAAAGGTAGGAGAATTTTTTATAGCCATATCGTTAATAAAGAATTTTATAATTGATTGGACTAACAGCCCTCTGTCCGGCAGGCAATTTCCGTGCAACTATGGTTTCTTTAGTCCCTGCTATGCCAGCAATAGGGAATCCTTAGAAAACCGGAACTCTCAAATTCGATATGTAGAACCGGAACGCAAGTTATGCCCAAAATAAAGATGTTCACGTCTTAAAATATCCCATATATGTAGGCGGGAATAGAAGAAGGGGTCAGATTTATCCCGACGGGAGCAAG
>JAMXBB010000442.1:0-10840 GCA_024138015.1 Lumnitzera littorea | reverse complement strand
CATTTCAACAAACATATGGAGTACAGCTAGAAAACGAGGTGGTGGAAGAGAAATGAGTGGCAAACACTTCCAACGAATTCCACTACACACTAATTAACGAGGAAAAATAAGCATCTATACATATAAGAGACGCGAAATGACCCAGAATAATGATCGCCCATTGCTAACCCTAACTAGCATGAATGAAGAATGACAAGCAAATTAACCAATAAAATTTGGAATTGACAGAGCATAATGAAATCTAATTAGAGGAGGCAGCATTATAACATATGAAATCAAGAAACTTAAAGCAATGATGCATGACATTGATGAATAATCAAAAGAAATCGGTAAGCCAAAAACAATATGCATAAAAGGAAGAACACACATAACCCAATTGCTGCATCATAAGGAAGAGAAAGGAAAATTAAGGGGGAAAAACTTGCTTGGATCAAAATGCGGAATGCAGGAATTTTGTAGAGAAGAGGGAGAATGAGAGAGAATGTAAGAGAGATATGTTTGATTGTGAGAGTATGAGAGGGTGTGTTTAATTTAAATTAACCGGTTGTATACAAAATCGTGTTATTTTGGGTCGACACGGGCTGGGACACGACCATGTCCCTTACAAGTGTAACAATCTGTTCCATCGTATCTAACCTGGACGCACATGGGTTGGGACACGACCGTGTCCCCTGCCCGTATGACTTGTGCTTCCCGTGTATGAATACTGGACGGATATGGGTTGGGACACGACCGTATCCCACGCCCGTGTAACTTTCTGTTCTCGAGTGGAAAATTCTGGGCATACACGGGCTGGGGACACGACCGTGTCCCGAGCCCGTGTAACTTTCTGTGCCCACGGAGTAGGATCAAAGTCTAGGCGGACACGGGCTGGGACACGACTGTGTCCCATGCCCGTGTAACTTTCTGTGGGTGGACGGTTTTGAGCGTCTGGATGGATACGGGCTGGGATACGATCGTGTGATAAAAATTTTTTTTTTTTAATCAAATTTAAAGATAAAGGAAACTTAGAAATAATAAAACTAAAGAAAAAGGGCAAAAATAAAGCTAAAAGGGGAAAGGCTATGACGATAAATTGAAAGAAAAAGAAAAGAAGCAAAGCAAAGTTAGATTGAACGGAAAATAAAATGAAGAAAACTTAAAGAACTAAAGCATAAATAGAGTTAGACATGGGTTGCCTCCCAAGAAGCGCTTTAGTTAACGTCAATAGCTCGACGGGATACGTCTTCTCATGTTAGTTCTGTCGGATGGAGATAAAACTCCTCTCGGCCAACATGCTCCAAGTTTCCACTCAAGTATAATTTCAACTGTTGTCCATTTACCTTAAATGTGCCCTTCTCCGGGTGTGTAACTTCAACGGTCCCATACGGGAAAACTCGTGTAATTGTAAATGGTCCAGACCACCTGGATTTTAACTTACCTGGGAATAAACGCAGGCAAGAATTATACAAAAGGACATGATCACCTTCTTTAAATTGTCGACCTTGTTTGATTCGCTGATCATGATACTTTTTGGCCCTTTCTTTGTATAATTTGGAGTTCTCATATGCATTCGCTCGCCATTCCTCTAGCTCGTTCAATTGAAGTTTCCTGTGAGGACCTGTACGCTCAAAATCAACATTAGCACTCTTAATCGCCCAATAAGCCTTATGCTCTATCTTTACCGGCAAATGACAAGCTTTGCCATATACAAGTCGGTAGGGTGTGGTCCCAAGTGGTGTTTTATAGGTGGTTCTATATGCCCATAGAGCATCATCCAACTTTTCTGACCAATCTTTCCTATGATACTCTACGGTTTTTTCAAGAATTCGCTTAAGATCATGATTGGCAACTTCCACTTGGCCACTACTTTGGGGGTGGTACGAGGTGGCTATCCTATGTGTAACGCCATAACGTTTCAGTACTTGGTCGAGTTGAGCATTGCAAAAGTGCGTTCCCCTATCACTTATAATTGTCCTAGGGGTGCCAAATCGACAAAATAGGCCTTTCAAGAATTTTTTTACTACCCTAGCATCATTAGTAGGTAGGGCTTTAGCTTCCACCCACTTAGAGACATAGTCAATGGCTACTAGGATATATTTGTTTCCATTTGAATTCGGAAAAGGACCCATGAAATCGATCCCCCACACATCAAATACGCCAACCTCGATGATGGGGTTTTGTGGCATTTCATCCCTACGGGATATATTCCTCCCTCGTTGGCAACGATCATAACTTTCAACATATCTCTAGGCATCTTTGAATAGGATAGGCCAATAAAATCCTGCCTCTAGGACCTTATGAGTTGTCCTATTGGCACTATGATGCCCACCCGTAGGCCCCGAATGACAGTGGCTCAAAATTCGCCAACCTTCGAGGTGTGGTACACACCTTCGAATGTCATGATCTGCACATACTTTAAATAGGTAAAGATCATCCCAAAAATAATGTTTCACATCAGAAAAGAATTTCTTCTTTTACTGGTGTTGAAGTCCCTTCGGTATGATCCTAGCAGCTAAAAAATTAGCAATATCTGCAAACCAAGGAATTTCCATATCACTTACCTAGGCGATGGCATAGAGTCGCTCCTCGGGGAATTCATCCTTGATCTTGTTCTCGTCGAGCAATTCCAAGTTTGGGTTCTCCAATCGGGATAGGTGATCTGCTGCTAAATTTTTAGCGCCTTTTTTATCTTTGATCTCCATATCAAACTCTTGCAGCAACAAGATCCACCTAATCAATCTTGGTTTTGCATTCGGCTTTGCTAACAAGTACCTAAGGGCAGAATGATCAGTATAAACAATCACTTTAGATAGAAGCAAATAAGAGCGAAATTTATCGAAGGCAAAAACAACGGCTAGCAACTCTTTTTCTATAGTAGTGTAGTTTTCCTGAGCATTCGTAAGAGTTTTGCTAGCATAGTGAATTGGTTGAAAGTGCTTGTTTCGCCTTTGCCCTAGCACTGCCCCAACTGCGTGATCACTTGCATCGCACATAAGCTCAAAGGGGAGTGCCCAATCAGGTACTACCATGATTGGAGCATTGGTGAGTTTCTCTTTAAGGATATTGAAAGCTTTCAAACACTCCTGAGAGAAAACATAGGGCACATCCTTCTCTAATAGCTTAGTCAAAAGGTAGGCAATTTTCGAGAAATCCTTGATAAATCGCCTGTAAAAGCCTGCATGTCTTAAGAAACTTCTTATGGCCCTAACCAAAGTTGGAGATGGGAGTCTTGCAATCGCATCCACTTTGGCCGTATTCACCTCAATTCCTCGATAAGAGATCTTATGGCCCAGCACAATACCTTCTTGTACCATGAAGTGGCACTTTTCTCAGTTGAGAATAAGGTTGGTCTCTTCACACCTGGTAAGTACCCTATCCAAATTATTCAAACAAAGGTCAAATGAGTTGCCAAACACTGAAAAATCATCCATAAATACCTCCATTATGTCCTCTATCAAATCATCAAAAATAGCCAACATGCATCGCTGGAATGTGGCCGGTGCATTGCAAAGACCAAAAGGCATTCTGCGATAAGCAAAGGTGCCATAAGGACAAGTGAAAGTGGTCTTTTCTTAATCTTCTGGTGCAATAGGTATCTAAAAATAACCAGATAAGCCATCCAGAAAACAATAAAACATATGTCCAGCTAATCGTTCTATCATTTGATCAATAAAAGGTAAGGGAAAATGGTCTTTTCGTATAGCATCGTTTAACTTTCGATAATCGATACATACATGCCAACCTGTTACCGTTCTCATTAGGATCAATTTATTCTTTTCATTAGGGACTACTGTCATCCCACTTTTTTTTGGAACTACTTGCACTGGACTCACCCATGAACTATCAGAGATAGGATATATCATACCTGCATCAAGGAGTTTGATAACTTCCTTTTTTACTACCTCTTTCATTTTTGGATTCAAACGTCTCTGGGGCTACACAACCGGCTTATAGTTTTCTTCCATTAAAATCTTATGAGTACAAAAGGAAGGATTGATACCTTGAATATCGGATATTTTCCAAGCAATGGCCCTCTTATGCTCCTTGAGTACTTTCAGCAACCTTTCTTTCTGTTCTTTTTCCAAATTGGATGCTATAATTACCGGTAATTTGGAGTCCTTCTCTAAGAAGGCATATTCCAAATAGTCAGGTAATTGTTTTAGCTCCAATACTAGTGGCTCCTCAATCGAAGGTTTTAACTGTGCTTCCTTCCTCTTTTCAATCTCTTCAAACCCTGTCTTAATAGAAATAGGTTTATTTGCCTCCAGTTGGGATATCACCTTAGATTTGACAGGATCTTCCGAAGCTGCCTCCATGCCTAATTGCAAGCAACTCTCCAACGGATCTTTAAGAAGAACTTCCTGCATATAACTTGAAACAAAAGTGTCAGTAACATCTAGAAGGTAGCAAGTATCATCTTAATGGACAGATTTTTTCATAGCCTTTGGGATTTTAAACGTGATCTCTTCATCTCCTACTCGAAGAATGAGCTTGCCACCACTTACATCAATGATAGCCCTGGCGGTAGCTAAGAATGGTCTTCCTAGGATAAGGGGTAACTCAAAATCGTCATCCATATCCAGTATCACAAAATCAACTGGAAAAATGAATTTACCCACTCGGACTAATACATCCTCAAATATGCCTCTAGGATATGTCACAAATCTATCAGCTAATTGCAAACTCATGCGTGTAGGCTTAGGTTCCCCTAATCCTAGTTTCTTGAAAAATTTGTAAGGCATTAAATTGATGCTAGCACCCAAATCAGCTAAAGCTTTGTCAATTAACAGATCACCAATATGACAAGGAATGGTAAAACTTCCTGGGTCTTTTAGCTTTTTGGGCAACTTGTTTTGCACAATCGTCGAACACTTTTCATCCAAGATGACTGTAGAAAGCTCCTTAAGCTTCCTCTTGTTGGATAACAAATCTTTCAAGAATTTAGCGTACTTCGGCATCTGTGACAAGGCATCAACAAGAGGTAAGTTAATATCAAGTTGTTTAAAGAGGTCAAGGAACTTACTGAATTGTTGGTCATTGCGATCTTTCTTGAGTCTTTGGGGATATGAGATTGGTGGTTGATATTCTTTCACCTTTGATGACTCTACATCTTTTGTTGCTTTCATCCCCTCCTTGCTCTTGCTAGTCTCTTTGTTAACCTTCCTCTCAGCATGCAACTCTTTCCCATTCCGAAGTGTTACTGCCTTAACATGTTCCTTTGGATTGGGTTCTGTATTTCCCGGTAGCGATCCCTGCGGTCTTTCAAAAATTAGCTTCGCAAGTTGACCAATTTGGTTCTCAAGGTTGCGATTTGAAGCCTCTTGATTTCTCAGTGAGGATTCAATGTTGGATAAGCGAGCCTCGTTGCCTTGAATGTATTTTGTGAGAAGTTCTTCCACACTGGGCTTCTTTTCTTAAGGGAGAGGAGGTGGGAATGGTCGTTGAAATCCAGGTGGGCCAAAGTTGGTCTTCTGCTGGCCTTGGTTTTAGTTTCCCCATGAGAAATTTGGGTGATTCCTCCATCCTGGATTGTAAGTGTTGCTATAGGGGTTATTTTGTTGCTTAGGTAGATTTCCTAGATAACTCGCCTGTTCCAGTTGTTCTTGTGTTCCATACCCCTGCATACCAAAATCACTTACATCCAATTGCACTTGTTGAGGGCCAATTGAGAGTGCATCAATCTTTTTACTCAACAAGTCCACCTTGGTTGCCAAAGCAATGGTCAAATCCACATCATAAATTCCCATGGCCTTTTGCTTGGCTCTAGTACTTTCCCACTGATAGTTGTTCATTGCTATTACTTTAATCAAATTTTGGGCTTGCTCAGGTGTCTTAGTATTCAAAGTACCTCCTGCGGATGCATCAATCATCTGTCTAGTGGATAGATTGAGACCATTGTAGAAGGTCTGAATCTGCATCCATAGTGGGAGGCCATGATGTGGGCACCTCCTGAGCAAGTCCTTGAATTGCTTCCAAGTGTCATAAAGCATCTCTGCTTCCAATTGAGCAAAACAAGAAATATCATTCCGAAGTTTCGTTGTCTTTGCTGGTGGGAAATATTTCTCCAAAAATTTCTCTACCAATTCATTCCAAGTTGTGATTGAATTTCTTGGTAGGGAGTTCAACCACTGTTTTGCTCTTCCCCTCAAGGAGAAAGGAAATAGTCGTAGTCGAATGGCATCATCCGTGGCTCCGTTGATTTTGAACGTATCACAAATCTCTAGAAAACTAGAGATGTGGGCATTAGGATCTTCATCTTGGAGACCGTCAAACTGAACATATTGTTGCACCATTTGTATGATGTTAGGTGCAATTTGGAAGTTATTAGTTGCAATGGTTGGCCTTGCAATACTGGAGTCAGCTCCAATAAGTGTAGGCCTTGAATAATCGGACATGGTCCGATTTGCTTCATTCCCGTTGTTAGCCATGTGTGGTGGATCTTCTTGCTCGATGAATTGAGAGTTAGCCTCTTTACCTTCTTCCTTGATCTCAACGATTGACTCGTCGTCTATGGTCGCTACGATTTGTCTAGGTCGCGCTCTCAAATTTTGAAGGGCAGTTCTCTCAATTTCAGGATCGAGTTCTACCAAATCTTCCGGATTACTGCGGGTCATGCATTACAAAGGCAAGAAATATAAAATCAATTACAGCTCTAGATAATAAAAATAAACAATGAAAACAAAAGAAAATAAAGAAAAAATGGTTAAAGTAATAAAGCAACTAGCGTTCTTAATATAAAAAATCCCCGGCAACGGCGCCAAAAACTTGATATCAGGCAAGTGCACCTATCAATTTTAATATAGCGGATGTGAGTTTGAGTCGATCCCTCAGAGATTTTGAGTACTAATATTAACTTTATCTTTATTATCTAACCGGAAAATTATGATGAGTTGAATGAATTAAAAATACTGAAATTAACAAACTAAACTAATTATGAGACTTGATTAAACAAATTAGAAAGCAATAAAACTACAAACGACTTCAAGTATACAATAATGTATTTAGGAATTATTTCCCCTAGTGTTTAACATGTAACCTTTTAAAATATATTCAATTTAGTTTCTATAATTCTTGACCGGAGGGATTCACAATTAAAGCTAATATCTTTCTCAAGCATATTAACCCTAATCTTAAATTATTTACCGGAATCTCTTCACTTAGTAATATAACTTAGAATTGCATTAATGTATAATGAATTCCCATACAAACAATCAACTTTCCGGAAGAAACATGTATCTTATCTCTAAGTATACATGTAATTCTCTCCAATTATGCTAAGATCTAATTACACATGCAATTTCTCAATCAACATGCATAATATCATATATTGACACTCTAGAATTATCAATCCACAATTAAACAACATAATTGAATCAAGAAAAGATAGAAATTTTATTGAAATTATAATTCAATCCAAGGGTTACATGAAACCCTAGGTTCTATAATCCTAAATACTCGAATTCTAAGCTATCATAACGAATCTGAAAAAGAGTTCCATCAAAAACATAAAATAAAACATGGAAAACCCCTCTTGATTTGATGAACAATCTCTCTAATCTTGAAATCGATGTTGTTCTTGCTTCTCGATTGATGTTCTCCTCAAGTCTCCTCTCGTCTCTTGTGTCTTTCCATTTCTGTAATGTCTCTCTCTCTCTTTTAAACCCTAAGATATCCTTTTATATGTGTATTATACGGATTTTATTTTCGTCACCAGACACGGCCTAGGACATGGCCGTGTCCCCAGGTCGTGTAACTTTCTGCACTAAGGCAAAATTTCTGCACAACTTCAAAACTTCATAACTTCTTCGTTTGAACTCGGAGATGAGTGAAACTTGATTCCTTTTCTTCGTTTTCGAGCCTAGAACGCGTTTAAACCCTGAAATCAAAATTTTACTCAATTAAGTATCATTTTCTTTAAAGAAAACCAAAAATGTAAGGGAAATGCTATAAAATCACTATATGAAATATGTTTAAAATCAGAGTTATCAAATTTCCCTACACTTGAGCATTTGCTTGTCCTCAAGCAAATAAATCAAAACAAAACTTTCGGGACAAGAAACACTAAACAAAATTTATCACTATTTAGGAAACCTATGAACGAATACACTTGACCCAAAGAAAGGTAAGAAAATCATTCTCAACTAACTTACAATAATAAAGTCAATCAATTTCATCTGATCATATTCGAATGCTCCAACAATACTTAATACTAGAATTCACTAGTTAATTTATGAAAATCAAAGTTTACCCAAGTCATTTAACCAAGGATTCTTAAACTAAAAATTAGATTTAACATCTCGCCAACTGAGAAAAAGTCATAAAAATTTTATCCATTTGACTAAAATGTATACAATTCTCTCTTCCATCTCACCAAGCACCATAATCTAAAACAAACACATTTTACATCCACTCTTCCTCTGATCATCCTCCTAGTTCATACTTTTGTTGAGAGGTCTTTTGAATTTACCTTATTTAAGCACAATTGTGTTGGTAGCGGGAAAGAATCTCGCTCTTCTAACGGACCAAGACCGATCCATACCAACTTATTTTTTATATTGATAGCGAGAAAGAACCTTGCTCTTCTGACGGACCAAGGCCGATCCATATCAATTTTTTCATTAGAATTGGTATTGGGGCTTAATCTCGCTCTTCTGACGGATCAAGACGAATCTTTACCAATTTTTCTATTCATACACTTATTATTACTTTTGATCTCCAATCATTATGATTTTTCAGAGGTTTCTCAAAAGAAGAATTTCATTTGTTTGTTTGTTAAAAATTATAAGACTTTTAAAAATTTCTAAGAGAAAAGTATACATAAAAGTAAATTTTTAAAAATAACCATGACTAACTCTCAACTAGTGATGTTGCTCTATTCTCAAGTCTTAAAATCCTAAGTTAAATAATTTGTAACTTTGCCTTCCAAAAATTTGACTAATTAATTCTAGTAAAGTATCATAAGGTCAATAATGATCAACATGACATAGTTGATTTGGCTCAATACCAGTTAATCACCTATTGCAAGTTAACTTAAAAAGTAATTGGGTCAAATATGAATAATTGGTCTCCTAAACAGTAACAAATTCATATATATCCCTTCCCCACAATTAATAACGTACATTGTCCCCAATATACCAAAAAAAATCATAGCAGCAAGAAAAAACAGCACAGGAAAAAAGAAACATATGTAATGAAAAGAAACTAATACTTCCTTAGCAGTCGAAAAGAAGTGCAAAATGAAGAAGCAGCATCATTATATATAACGGAGTTCACAAGTCTTGATCAATAAAAGAGAACACAAAAAATTTGGAACTAAGAAGAGTGATCAGAATCCGTCTCCTCAGCCTCCTCATCAGATGATGCCTTAGCCATAGTAGCATCATCATCGGCATTACCCTCCTCATCACCCTCCTCATCATCCTCATCACTTTCTCCAGCCTCCTCATCTTCACCCCCCTCATCAGCCTCTTCCTCACTACTCTTATCCTCCTCTTCCTTTTCCTCACTCTCCTCTTCCTTTTCCTCATTCTCCTCTTTATTAGTAGCCGACGCTTTCATTTTAAGAAATTCTTCCATTCTGTCCTGTCGGAGATGAAGTTTATCCACGCTCTTTCGTATATAACGAACCTCAGACAGCAACAAATCAAATTCATCGTCTAAGCTGGCTGAAGACATTTGACCTCGAGATGTGTTGCTGCGAGAGCATCGACCTTGACGTCTTGATGGTAAGAGGTTCATGAGGCGGAAGGAATTTAAGCGCATAGGAATGACTTGGCTAATGAAAGTAAGTGAGGGCCAAGTGACAACCTTAGTCCTCATAGCCTGCACCAGTAAGGTAATATAAGGGCCACAGCAAATATGCCCTTTCTTCCGAGTAGTGGTGGCTTGATGGCTGAAGAGTTCAGCGATTTCGATGGCTAGATTGATGGGGTGTTTATGGATGACACTATAAAGATAGAGGCAATCCTTGTTGGACACCACCCCGGTGCTAAGGCCTCTACCAGTCAAGGTATGGGAGAAGAGCCAGTGAAGAACTCGGTATTCAGGCCTGACTAATTGAGAGGCTTTACTCCTGGTTGGATCATAGGCATCGCCAACCGTGATCTCATTCCAAAATGACCCTGCCGTGACGCCATGAGGAAAACGACACGAGAGACTTTGGAATTCTTCCGTCCGTGTATATCTTTCTGCATATAAACCAAGATATCGGCCCAGTTGAGCGATGGACATGTGGAATGGATGGCCACTCAAGGTAAAGTGTAATTTGCATTTCGGGCCCATGCTAGTAGCACTGTCTTTATCCAGCTTATAAGTGTACAAAAATTCCAAGGTCAGCTCTTTATAAACTGGAGCTTCAAAGGATAATAGGCGCTCCCAAATGGTACCATCCAAGAGCTCTTTCATTTCGGTGGTGAGCTCTAGTTGAGCAAGAACATCCCAATCCAACCGAAGGGTTTCGCTAAAGGGCTTAGACTGAAGCAATTGATAGCGTTGTACTTGGTAGTCCTCCTTAAATTGGAGCATTGGGTGCTCCATAGGGGGAAGAGTCGCCAGTGGTTCAACAATTGCGTCGGATTGTGACGAAGAGGATACCGTAAATTTAGATTTCCAGCGAACGGAAAGCTTAGATCGATTAGCCATCTGAATACCTGAAAGGAGGCAACAATCCAAATTAAACACGGACATCCATATCGTACATAGTTTGAAGCAAACAAAAAAATAAGAAGAACAATGGGGAAGAATGTGAAAGGAATGCTCATTGGGGCATTTCAACAAACATATGGAGTACAGCTAGAAAACGAGGTGGTGGGAAAGAAATGAGTGGCAAACACTTCCAACGAATTCCACTACACACTAA
>JAMXBB010000441.1:0-10851 GCA_024138015.1 Lumnitzera littorea | reverse complement strand
AAAATCATAAAAATAATCATCATAAATTAATTTTGGAATTTTATGTAAATTTATCAATTTAATTGATACCCATTACAATTATAATTTTTACAAGTTATTTTAATAATTTTGTTAAAAATTTTACGCGATTTCGCAATTTAGTTAATAATTGCAATCGACTGCAATTATATCACTATTGAGTGATATTTAATTATTTTATAGGCTTAAAGTTATAGTTTTAGGGTTTCAATCAAATTCGAGTTCAATTTCGGTTAATTGTGCATAAATCAGATTTAGGGTTTTGATCAATTTCTAAGGTTTTTATTATCGATGTTATATTTGATTTATTAAGTTTTATAATCTTTTATTATTACTAGCCTTATCAACTCATTATACAATTTAGGACACTCGTACTTAAATTAAGGTTCAGACTATCGATTTTTTCGAGTTTACACTTAATCTAAGGGTTCTTAAGAACTTGTGCAGTAATCTTAGTTCCAAATGAGATAAACCACTTGATTTGGCAATTAAGGATAAGCAAAGTTCCTAATCTAAGGATTGTATGGAGCATATGGAATGACCTAAGATCATAAAAAGATGGACTAGTTGATTCTACTAACAAGGATACCTATTGTTCCCAATTTAAGGATAACCAAGACTCCTAAGTAGCTAAAGCTAATTTTCAAGAATAACTAAGGTTCTTGTAGAGCAAACTAAGTTCCTAAAAAGAAGGATTACTTGATTTTACAATTGAGAATAGCTACGGTCCGTAATCAGAAGACTCTTATGAACATGTCAAATAACCTTAGTTCCTAATTAGACGAATTACTTGATTTCACGATTTAGAATAACCAAAGGACTTAAGGATAATCAAGACTCCAAAATAGCAAAAACTTGTCTTAAGAATAACTGGGGTTTTTATGCAATAACCTAAGTTCCCTAATAGTGGGATTACTTAGTTTCACGATTACGGTTTGCTACAGTTCCTAATATAAGGATTCTTAAAAACACTTGCAATAACCTTAGCTCCTAAGGTGATTGAACGCTTGATTCCATGATTTCGAATAACTTAAGTTTTTTACCAAAGGATAACTGAGACTCCTAAATCGCCAAAGCTTTTTCCATAGATAACGAGCGTTCCTATCGTCTAACCTAAATTCCTTAACTAAAGGATTACCTGCTTTCACGATTGAGGACAAGCAAAGTTCCTAATCCAAGGATACTTTGGAAGTTGTGGAGTAACCTTAGTTCCGAAAATATTGGATCACTTGATTTTGCAATAGAGGATGACCACAGCTCCTAACAACTGAAGGATCTTTCAAGAACAAATAAGGTTTTTACAAAATAAACTTAGTTCTTAAAGACAAGGATTACTTAGGTACACTAATGAGAATCTCTTAGATAAAAAATCTAAGGATTCCTAAGAAGTTTTGGAATAACCCCAGCTCCCTAGACGATGGATTACTTGATTTAATGATTTGGAATAACCGACATTCTTAACCTTAGGATAAGTGAGACTCCCATGTAACCAAAGCTTCTTTCAAGCATAACAAGTACTCTTATCAAATAACCTAAGTTTCTAATAAGAAGGATAACTTGGTTTCACGATTGAGATAGCTAAGGCTCTTGTACAAAAAAATTAGATCATAAAAAGATGAATAACTTGATTTCGCAATTGAAGATAACCAAATTTCCTAATCTAAATATAACAATGATGCCTAAACAGCTAGAGCTTCTTCCAGGAATAACCGAGTATTCTTATTGTACAAACAAAGCTCCTAAAAAGAAAGATTACTTGGTATCACAATTAAGAATAGTCAGGGCCCGTAATTTGAGGATTCATAAGAACTTCAAGAATAAGATTAGTTCCTAATAAGATGGATTATTTGATTTCCTGATAAAGAATAACCAAACTTCCTAATCTAAGGATAACAAAAACTCTTGAATAACCCAAGCTTCTTTCAAGAATAATGAAGGTTCTTGTCAAATAACTTACATTCCAAAATAGAAAGAGTAGATTGTACGATTGAGGATAGTTAAGGTTCATAATCTAAGCGTTCTTAAGAACTTGCGCTATAATCTTAGTTCCAAACAAGATGGACAACTTGATTTTGTGATTAAGGATAAGCAAAGTTCTTAATCCGAGAATTATGTGGAACATGTGGAACAACCTAAGATCATAGGAAGATGGATTAGTTGAATTCACTAATGAAGATACCCAGTATTCTCATTTTAAGGATAACTGAGACTCCTAAGTAGCAAGACTAATTTCAAGAACAACCAAGGCTCCTATATAACAAACTAAGTTCCTAAAAAAAAGGATTACTTGATTTCGCAATTGAGAATAGCTAAGGTCCATAATCTGAGGACTCTTTTGAACTTGTGGAATAAACTTAGTTCCTAATGAGATAAACTACTTTGTTTTATGATTTAGAATAACTAAAGTAGCTAACCTAAGGATAATCAATACTCTAAAATAGCCAAAACTTCTCTCAAGCATAATTGAGGTTCTTATGCAATAACTAAAGTTCCTTAATAGAAGGATTACTTGGTTTCACATTTACGACTAGCTACATTTCCTAATATAAGGATTCTTAAAAGCTCTTGCAATAACCTTAGCTCTCAAGGCGATTGAATGCTTGATCCTATGATTTTGAATAAGCTAAGGTCCTGACCTAAGGATAACTGAAACTTTGAAATAGCCAAGGCTTCTTTCAAGAATAACGAATGCTCTTATAAGATAACCTATGTTCCCCATAAGAAGGGTTAACTTGGTTTTACAATCGAGATTGCCAAGGTTCGTAATCTAAGGATTCTAAGGAACTTGTGAAAAAAAATTAGATCATAAAAAGATAAATTACTTGATTTCACGACTAAAAATAACCAAATTTCTTAATTTGAATATAACGACGATGCCTAAATAATCAAAGCTTCTTTCAAGAATAAACAAGGATCTTTGTTATACAAACAAAGCTCATAAAAAGAAAGATTACTTGGTTTGATGTTTGGGAAGAGCTAGGGTCTGTAATTTGAGGATTCATAAAAACTTCTAGAATAACATTAGCTCCCAACAAGATGGATTATTTGATTTCACAATGAAGAATAACTAGACTTCCTAACCTAAGGATTACAAAACTCCTGAATAGCTAAGGCTTCTTCCATAAATAACAATGGTTTTTGTCGAATAACCTATGTATCTAAATAAAAAGAGCAGGTTGCACAATTGGAGATAGCTAAGGTTCCTAATCTAAGGGTTCTTAAGAACTTATGCAATAATCATAGTTCCAAATAAGATGGACCACTTGATTTTACAATTGAAGACAAGCAAAATTCCTAATCTAAGGATTATATGGAACATGTGGAACAACTTAAAATCATGAAAAGATGGATTAGTTGATTCCACTAACGAGGATACCCAATGTTCTTAATCTAAGGATAACTAAGACTCTTAAGTAGACAAAGCCAATTTCAAGAATGATTAAGGTTTTTGTAGAACCAACTAAGCCCTAAGAAAGAAGGATTACTTAATTTCGTGATTAAGAATAACCAAGTTCCGTAATTCGAGGACTCTTATGAACTCATCGAATAACCTTAGTTTCTAATGAGATAGATTACTTGATTTCATGATTTAAAATAACTAAAGTTCCTTGCCTAAGGGTAATCAAGGCTCTAAAGTAGCAAAACTTCCCATAAGAATATGTCACAAACTGAGGACGGTTTAGTCATGGTAGATGCTGTATACTGTATGAAGAACCCCTGATTGGTTACCTTTCTAATTATGAACTCTTCACATAATATATAAGGATCTATAACCACTAGCTTCCCAAGAACATATAGATCTACATGATATCATCACATAAGCATATTTATATAAAATTTAAACTACAAAGTTTATAATAAGCAGTAATTTAGTACATTTAGGTTTAAATTACTTAACAAAACAATAGTACATAAGTCTATATAGTTAGCTCTCTCATCACACCGAATGACCTACTCTTACCTAGGTCCCCAAGCTAACCTATGGCATCCCCCGGCCAACTTTAATGAATAAGCCATCCTGCAGCAAAAGTTTAAGGGAGTATAAGCCTAAGCTTAGTGAGCAAAACCCTCAACTACACCACAAGCAAGTTATTGATACATTATATTCACGTATATAAATGAATGATCAAATAGAATACCAAACAATACATATAATTAACTAGTCTATATATGTAACTCGGATTTAACGGCCTTCGAAGTCAGGGTTGAGTATACACAGCACTAATTAGATCCAAGTATTATACTAGAACTTACTTTTCTATGGAACTCTATGTTTTGTACTTAAATCAAACAAGTCCTTTATTTTCATAAAAACCAAGTTATAGTATAATCGTAAGTAAGCCTCCACAGTCCACACTCACCCCTAAACTGAGGCCTTTAGACTAGACCCTTAGCTAGGCGATTGCTGCCTCTAACGCCTAGTATTCCCATGGGCCAAGGTAAGGTCATTTTATATGAGTGCATCATACGGAACCAATAAATTTATAATAACAACCCCCGAATGGCCTCTCTCTACCTGTATGTGATGTGATGGCTGGATTTATGTCTATATAATGCATGTTGATGCATGTACCAGTTTCTTCTTATGAGCTGAGTATAGTTAAGTTCAATTATGATGTGACCATCCAATAGTACACACAATCATTATCTATACTACCATGCAATAACAAAGTATTATTTGTACTTAAGGTAAATTCATAACTCAACACATAATAACATACACAAGCATTTCCCGACCCCACACAACAATCAATTAACAATATCATTAAAGTCTACTATCTACAATCACATATAAGTATGGAATCATAGTGTAAATACTCACTTAACCATAGCAACTCGCTCTAATTGTACTAATCAATCAGGAGATCCTCACCCACGTTAGGATTACCTGATTACTACAATATAATAACGATAGTAAGCAATTGAATTAACTAGTAATTATAGATATCTATTTATTTGATTCTACTTAGATTACTATCAATTTTTATTCGATTAGACTTTATCACTAATCGTATGTAACTTTTTCATTTTATTTCTGATATTTACAAATTTATAGTCGTTTTTCATTGTTTTTGGACATATGTTCATACGGTGATGTCCATTTTGGACGTTAAAGCTCGTGTTTTATGATATAGACTAAATTTATTAAAATTGTAACTATTGAAGTTTAATTATTCTTATTAGTTAGTCTTATGTTCTATTTTAGTAGTTAATGGTTTCATTAGCCATTAATTCTTACACTTAAATTATCTTATGGTTTATTATCTTAGAGGCTTATGTCATCGTTTATGTCATCAATTATTTATGTCATCATTTGCTTACATCATTATTTAATTATGTCATTACTTACATCATCATCTATTACATATATACTCTTATCCTTATGTATTCATACACTTTATATATGTTACGTATATACTTATACTTCTAACATACTAGTATGTACTCTTGTGTACTTATATGTATACTAATATACATACCCATATATACATACGGTGACATACGTATTTTTGTACGTATTTTCGTATGCCTAATGTTCTCTCTTAAGAAAGCTTCACAAATTTTATATTTTTGCATTTTAAGGGTGTATTTAGCAAGATATATGTATGTATAGTTAGTATATACCTATTTTTAGGTTATGTACATAATGGATACTTATGTACAAGGGTCTTCCTACATGTATTTACTAAGTGTACTCTTATATACACATACTTAAGCATATATACACATGGTCTTCTTCCATTTACTAAGTATTCCTACACTTCTAAGCATAAAAATTGGAACTTTATTCCTTTAACAACATATATGTACATATCACATAAACTTCCTACACTAACCTAACCTATACATCTAACTACTAAATAAGATAAGAAATTACATAATAACATACCTTTCTCTTACGTGTAATATGAAAAGGAAAGCTAGTAAATATGTGTTATTGGTTTGTGCTGGTAAGTAGAGTTGTGAAAGTGAAATTGGAAAAGTTGAAAGTGACAAAGCAAAGGGGAAAGCTCACGATTTGGGGATGGAGAAAAGGACTTGGTATTGTGTTGTCTTATGTTTGAAAAGATGAAGACAAGTGGGGTCTAAGCGAGGAAGGAAGTAAATGGCAAAAAGGAGGGGTGAAATTAGAAAAAAAAAAAATTAGTAGAAAGCTAAAGAGAAAGAAAGGAATTCTCTAGATGACAATGACATTTTGTTGACTTTTCAATATGTTGACTTAGTCAACATGTGTTGACTTGGCCAACTTTTTAAATTTACATATAATCTAAGTATACATAATGAAAGAATTAAGGGAAATTAGGAAGAAAATTAAGGAAATGAGAGGAAACATGGGGTTTAGTGAAAGGATTAGTAAGGATAGGTAATGAGATCTTCCTTTAGGTATTTATATCCTATATAAATCATTTGGTAGGTTACTTAATGTAATTATCGTGAAAAGTGTTATTTAGGGTATTAATACTTATTACATGTAACTTAAGTATCAGCTAAACCCTTAACTCTATATAATACTAACCTATTTATATACTTAGAAGATGAATGTGATCTATAATGCAATATCTTAATTTCTAAGGGATTACTTTGGTATTATATGTATTTATGAATGACTGAAAGTTATCTTTAATTTTTTACCAATGATTTAGTATAATACTAAGGTTATATTATCAATTAGGGTTTGAGAGTAAATTATGGTAAATTAGTGCTTTTATATCCTTAAAGTTATAGTTTTAGGGTTTTTATCACTTTCGGATGAAATTTTTAGTGTTTACAAATGTTTAGGGTAGAAAAACTTTATATGCGATTGATTGGTTATTTTAGGGTTTTTACTTTCACTAGCCTTATCAACTCCTAGAAGTATCTAACATACTTAAGTCTACTTCAAATATTAGGTCAAAAAATTTAGGGGTTTACAAAATAACTAGGGTTATGCAAAAACCTAAGTTCCTTAGTAAAAGGATTTCTTGGAGTCACAATTACAACTAGCAGTGGTTCTTAATATAAGGATTCCTAGAAACTTTTGCAGCAACCTTAGCTCTTAGGGTAATTGAACACTTAATTCCAAGGTTTCAAATAACCTAAGTTTCGAACCTAAAGATGTAGACTCTGTAAATTTAACCTTCTAAACATGGTGTCGAACTTGATTATCATAGATATTTCCTTAAGTCGACAAGACCATATAAAATGAAAATTGACTAAAATTTTAAACTCGAAACTTAAAACGAACTTGAAAGGCCCTATTATATGATTTGGAAATCCTAATCATGCAAGAAAACCCTAATCCCTACATACGCGTACTTTTAAAAATATAAACCTAAACTTAATAGAAACCGTAAATATCAAATCATAAAAAATTTTAAAACTCTATAAAATTATCTTGATGCATGAAAAGCCATAAATCAACAAAAATTATCAATAATTTTGTGAAATCATATAAAATTGATAACGAACGAATCAAGGATTATTTCAAGTAATAATAAATAATAAAACTAAGCTAGTTAAAGGAATAAATTAATAAATTTACAAAAATTATTTTACTTATGTGCATAAGTAGCCCCATAATATGTATTTATATATAAATATATTATTAAAGCAATTTCCTTCTTTTTTCTTAAATATATATATATGTTGCATAATAAAGCAATGATCCTAAATAATTAAGCCAATTGAACCTTAAACTCCTAAGTGTGAGTCAATTACTCCTGAGTTAGTGAAAAACCCTAAAACATACTCAAACTCACTTGAACCCTAAACCCTGGGATAATTAGGGATTTATAACCCTAAATAAATAATTAAAAATATAATTTCAATAAATTTTATTCAACTCTAGAAAACTCTAAAATTTCTTAAGAGGCAAATCATAACCTATAAATTAATTTGAGAACCAAACCCTGAAAGAATTTCATATATGACAATGCCTTTATTTTTACTTATAAGTCATGTTATATATGGATAAGTTGTAAACTCTACTTTTTAGCGGATTTGTAATTTAACTAAGAGCACTTCCCAAATGTTCCCAAGGATAAACTAAGCTAAGAATTTAAGTTTGCATTTAAAAACGAATTTAATTTTCCAATTCAAAAGTCTATTATCAATAAAAACTTGATTACAAGAACCATGAACTCTAAGTCACTCAAAACCTTAAACCCTAAAACAATAAAAAACTTATAACCTTAAGCAACTAATTGATGATTTAATTTGAATAATTTTATTCAAACTCTAGAAATTTTCATAATTTTATAAGAATTAAATTATAACATGCAAATCAATTTAAGAAACAAATTCCAAAAGAATTTCATATAAGACAATCTTCTTATCTTCATACATAAGACTTGTGCATATGAATAAGTAAACCAACTAATCACCCTAAATAACTTATCAATTGAATGTTGGAATCATTTATCAATTGATAACATTATTTATCAAAAAGTAGTGATAAGATACTTTCCTTATCACCTCTTCACTTATACTACATATGGACAAGTTATCACATTATTTATGTGTTCAACTTTTAATTAAGTGACAAGATAACTCAATGCCCAAAGATGACACCCTATGGCCAATTGGGAAGAGAGCTTAAGGGAGGCCATGCCTTATCAACTTTCAATCACTCAATTGTCTTACACATTTACTATTCACCCCTTAATGTTTACATCATTTAGTCTTGTTAAAAAGTTGGCGTTTGTGCATATGAAAAAACAACTAATTAAAGCTTCTTGAACACACTTCTCCTCCCATTCAAAAATCAACCACTCTCCCCCTCTTTCACTCTCATTTTCACTTCCTTTTCTCTTACTTTAAACACAAATCAAAAGAAGAAACCTAACCCCACGAAACCCTACATTGCCACCACCCTTTTTGCTTCATAACTCACGGCACAAAAGCTTGATTTTGTTGCCTCTTTTTGTCAATTTCAAGAACCACTTTTAGAAACTTTAAAATATCCTCAAAACTCCACTTCAAAGATCAAGACTCTAGCTGTAAAAAGAACTTACAAGAAGAGTAAGGAAACAACGAGCTAAGAGGATACTTAGTTGCACCACCACCTTGTTTTCGCTTTGAGGACGAGTAAGTTATTTCTTTGTGTTAGTGGTTTAGTATTACATGTTGGGAGACCATGTTTTCATGAAAATATTAGCATGATCATAAGATGATAAAATAGCTAGACCAACTTAAGAAGTAAGCTTGTGAACCCCTTTACATGAAAGTTGAAATATGAGCATACGAAGTTGGTATTATGTAAAGATATATGTTTAACACTTAGAATGAAAAATTTTAAGTTAAGAAAATCATGAAATGTGTACATGAATGAGGAGACATCATGCTAGACGTAGAGTACACGTGATTCATTTAGATATTATTTCCATTTCTATTAAGTTAAAGATGCTCAAACCTAGGTAAAGGAAAATCCATTACATGAAATTTTTATGAAGAAACCAACCTTGTGAGATATGAACTATGATATGGAAGTTGTGATAATTATGAGATCTACTATTCTCAAGTAAAGTATGAGCTAAGTAATCATCCTATGGAAGAGAATTTAAGTTAAGATTTGAATATAAGTAACCTAGGTTCATGATCTAACCCTTAAACTTAAGGAAATGATGAAACAAGTTAAAAAACGAAGTGAGAATCCCTTGGATTCATCATGACTAGATTTGGAACATAAGTAAAAGTCCACTTAAAAATATGCTAAAACCAAGTGAACAAAGTGAAACGATCAACCGAAGCAAGTATAGCAAGTATACAAAATCTAAAACTCCAAATTGAGCCTAAAACTCTCAAAACGAGCCTAGAACTCTAAGTTAGGCCTTCATTAAAATTCTAACCAGCACTTTAAAATATTAAGAAAGATTGTTTTGAAGCCTACAAGAAGTCTACCTAAGACTCTATAAGCCCAACAAAGTCACTAACTTTAGTTTAAACCAAAAACAAACTCATTTGATAACTTAAGCCCACATAAAAGCCCAAGGAGTTGTTATTAGCGCCAAGAGTGTAAACCAAAGTTGAAAGTATGACCTTAAGGAGTATTTTAAATTTGGAATAAAGTCCTAAGCCTAAGCTTAAAGAATTTTTTAAGTTACCAAAAAGCCCATTAACCGAACAAAGCCTAAAAGCACTCTAAATCATGAGGATCGCTACTATTCTAACCTATGGGCAGTTTTGTGTGCCTTATCACGAAAATATAACCTCACCACATTAAAGTACACTAAAAAATGATGAAGATTAACTATAAGATTATAAAAATCGGATTTAAAACGAGAAAATTATATGCAATTGAACTTTTAAGTAAAACTAAGAAAAATTATAAAACTAAGTCAAAAGTATAGCTTAAAGGGTTTTAGCTTAATTTCTAAGTTTTATTTCAAATCCTTATAGTATTTGTAAACCCTAGGAAATCGATAGTCTAAATTCTAATTTAAGTCCAAGTGTCCTAAACTATATAAAGAGTCGATAAGGCTAGTAACAATAAAAGATCATGAAACTTAATAAATCGAATATAACACCATTAATAAAAACCCTAGGAATTAATCAAAACCTTAAATTGCGTACTCAAACCCTAAATCTAATTTATGCACAATTAACCAAAATTGAACTCAAATTTGATCAAAACCCTAAAACTATAACTTTAAGCCTATAAAATAATTAAATATCACTCAATAGTGATATACTTGTAGTTAATTGCAATTATTAACTAATCGCGAAATCGCATAAAATTTTTAACAAAATTGTTAAAATAACTTGTAAAAATTATAATTGTAACGAGTACCAATTAAATTGATAAATCTACATAAAATTCCAAAATTAATTTATGATGATTATTTTTATGATTTT
>JAMXBB010000440.1:0-10854 GCA_024138015.1 Lumnitzera littorea | reverse complement strand
TTCCGGTTAGATAATAAAGCTAAAGTTAATATTAGTACTCAAAATCTTTGAGGGATCGACTTGGACTCATATTCGACTATATTAAAATTGATAGGTGCGCTTGCCTCGTATCAAGTTTTTGGCGCCGTTGCCGGGGATTTTTGATATTAAGAACGCTAGTTGCTTTATTACTTTAACCACTTTTTTTTCTTTATTTTCTTTTGTTTTCATTGTTTATTTTTATTATCTAGAGCTGCAATTGATTTTTTATTTCTTGCCTTTGTAGTGCATGAACCGCAGTAATCCGGAAGATTTGGTAGAACTCGATCCTAAAATTGAGAGAACTGCCCTTCGAAATTTGAGATCGCGACCAAGACAAATTGTGGCGACCATAGACGACGAGTCAATCGTTGAAATCAAGGAAGAAGGTCAAGAGGCCAACACTCAATTCATCGAGCAAGAAGATCCACCATACATGGCTAACAACGAGAATGAAGCAAATCGGACCATGTCTGATTATTCAAGGCCTACACTTATTGGAGCTGACTCTAGTATTGCAAGGCCAACTGTCACGGCTAATAACTTCCAAATTGCACCTAACATCATACAAATGGTGCAACAATATGTTCAGTTTGACGGTCTCCAAGACGAAGATCCTAATGCCCACATCTCTAGTTTTCTAGAGATTTGTGATACGTTCAAAATCAACGGAGCCACGGATGATGCCATTCGACTGCGACTATTCCCTTTCTCCTTGAGGGGAAGAGCAAAACAATGGTTGAACTCCCTACCAAGAAATTCAATCTCAACTTGGAATGAATTGGTAGAGAAATTTTTGGAAAAGTATTTCCCACTTGCAAAGACAGCAAAACTTCAGAATGATATTTCGTGTTTTGCTCAATTGGAAGCAGAGACGCTTTATGACACTTGGGAGCGGTTCAAGGACTTGCTCAGGAGGTGCCCACATCATGGCCTCCCACTATGGATGCAGATTCAGACCTTCTACAATGGTCTCAATCTATCCACTAGACAGATGATTGATGCATCCGCAGGAGGTACTTTGAACACTAAGACACCTGAGCAAGCCCAGAATTTAATTGAAGGAATAGCGATGAACAACTACCAGTGGGAAAGCACTAGAGCCAAGCAAAAGGCCATGGGAGTTTATGATGTGGACTTGACCACTGCTTTCGCAGCCAAGGTAGACTTATTGAGTAAAAAGATTGATGCACTCTCAGTTGGCCCTCAACAAGTGCAATCGGATGTAAGTGATTTTGGTATGCAGGGGTATGGAACACAAGAACAACTGGAACAGGTGGATTATCTAGGAAATCCACCTAAGCAACAAAATAACCCCTACAGCAACACTTACAATCCAGGATGGAGGAATCACCCCAATTTCTCATGGGGAAACCAAAACCAAGGCCAGCAGAAGACCAACTTTGGTCCACCTGGATTTCAACGACCATTCCCACCTCCTCTCCCTTAAGAAAAGAAGCCCAGTGTGGAAGAACTTCTCACAAAATACATTCAAGGCAATGAGGCTCGCTTATCCAACATTGAATCGTCGCTGAGAAATCAAGAGGCTTCAAATCGCAATCTCGAGAACCAAATTGGTCAACTTGCGAAGCTAATCTCTGAAAGACCGCAGGGATCACTACCTGGAAATACAGAACCCAATCCAAAGGAACATGTTAAGGCAGTAACACTTCGGAATGGGAAGGAGTTGCATGCTGAAAGGAAGGTTAGCGAAGAGACTAGCAAGAGCAAGGAAGGGACGAAAGCAACAGAAGATGTAGAGTCATCAAAGGTGAAAGAATATCAACCACCAATCCCATATCCCCAAAGACTCGAGAAAGATCGCAATAACCAACAATTCAGTAAGTTCCTTGACCTCTTTAAACAACTGCATATTAACTTACCTCTTGTTGATGCCTTGTCACAGATGCCGAAGTACGCTAAGTTCTTGAAAGATTTGCTATCCAACAAGAGGAAGCTTGAGGAGCTTTCTATAGTCATCTTGGATGAAAAGTGTTCAGCGATTATGCAAAACAAGTTGCCCAAAAAGCTAAAAGACTCAGGAAGTTTTACCATTCCTTGTGATATTGGTGATCTATTAATTGACAAAGCATTAGCTGATTTGGGTGCTAGCATCAATTTAATGCCTTACAAATTTTTCAAGAAACTAGGATTAGGGGAACCTAAGCCCACACGCATGAGTTTGCAATTAGCTGACAGATCTGTGAAGTATCCTAGAGGCATATTTGAGGATGTATTAGTCCGAGTGGGTAAATTCATTTTTCCAGTTGATTTTGTGATACTGGATATGGATGACGATTTTGAGTTACCCCTTATCCTAGGAAGACCATTCTTAGCTACCGCCAGGGCTATCATTGATGTTAGTGGTGGCAAGCTCATTCTTCGAGTAGGAGATGAAGTGATCACGTTTAAAATTTCAGAGGCTATGAAAAAATCTATCGATCAGGATGATACTTGCTACCTTCTTGATGTTACTGACACTTTTGTTTCGAGTTATATGCAGGAAGTTCTTCTCAAAGATCCGTTGGAGAGTTGCTTGCAATTAGGCATGGAGACGGCTTCGGAAAATCCTGTCAAATCTAAGGTGACAGCCCAACTGGAGGCAAATAAATCCATCTCTATTAAGATAGGGTTTGAAGAGATTGAAAAGAGGAAGGAAGCACAGTTAAAACCTTCGATTGAGGAACCACCAGTAGTGGAGCTAAAACAATTACCTGACTATTTGGAATATGCCTTCTTAGAGAAGGACTCCAAATTACTGGTAATTATAGCATCCGATTTGGAAAAAGAACAGAAAGAAAGGTTGCTGAAAGTACTCAAGGAGCATAAGAGGGCCATTGCTTGGAAAATATCCGATATTCGAGGTATCAATCCCTCCTTTTGTACTCATAAGATTTTAATGGAAGAAAATTATAAGCCGGTTGTGCAGCCCCAGAGACGTTTGAATCCAAATATGAAAGAGGTAGTCAAAAAGGAAGTTATCAAACTCCTCGATGCAGGTATAATATATCCTATCTCTAACAGTTCATGGGTAAGTCCAGTGCAAGTTGTTCCAAAAAAAAGTGGGATGACAGTAGTCCCTAATGAAAAAAATGAATTGATTCCGATGAGAACGGTAACAGGTTGGCGTATATGTATCAATTATCGAAAGTTAAACGATGCTATACGAAAAGACCATTTCCCCTTACCTTTTATTGATCAAATGATAGAACGATTAGCTGGACATATGTTTTATTGTTTTCTGGATGGCTTATCTGGTTATTTTCAGATACCTATTGCACCGGAAGATCAAGAAAAGACCACTTTCACTTGTCCTTATAGCACTTTTGCTTATCGCAGAATGCCTTTTGGTCTTTGCAATGCACCGGCTACATTCCAACGATGCATGTTAGCTATTTTTGATGATTTGATTGAGGACATAATGGAGGTATTTATGGATGATTTTTCAGTTTTTGGCAACTCATTTGACCTTTGTTTGAATAATTTGGACAGGGTACTTACACGGTGTGAAGAGACCAACCTTGTCCTCAACTGGGAAAAGTGCCACTTCATGGTTCAAGAAGGTATCGTGCTAGGCCATAAAATCTCGTATCGAGGAATTGAGGTGGATACTGCCAAAGTGGATGCGATTGCAAGACTCTCATCTCCAACTTCGGTTAGGGCCATAAGAAGTTTCTTAGGACACGCAGGTTTTTATAGGCGATTCATCAAGGATTTCTCGAAAATTGCCCGCCCTTTGACTAAGTTATTAGAGAAGGATGTGCCTTATGTTTTCTCTCAGGAGTGTTTGAAAGCTTTCAATATCCTTAAAGAGAAACTTATCAGTGCTCCAATCATGGTAGTACCTGATTGGGCACTCCCCTTTGAGCTTATATGTGACGCAAGTGATTACGCAGTCGGGGCAGTGCTGGGGCAAAGGCGAGACAAGTACTTTCAACCAATTCACTATGCTAGCAAAACTCTTATGAATGCTCAGGAGAACTACACTACTACAGAAAAAGAGTTGCTAGCCGTTGTTTTTGCCTTTGATAAATTTCGCTCTTATTTGCTTTTATCTAAGGTAATTGTTTATACTGATCATTCTGCCCTCAGGTACTTGTTAGCAAAGCTGGATGCAAAACCAAGATTGATTAGGTGGATCTTGTTGCTGCAAGAGTTTGATGTGGAGATCAAAGATAAAAAAGGTGCTGAGAATTTAGCAGCAGATCACCTGTCCCGATTGGAGAACCTAAACTTAGAATTGCTCGACGAGAATGAGATCAAAGATGAATTCGCTGAGGAGCGACTCTATGCCATCGCCCAAGTAAGTGATATGGAAATTCCTTGGTTTGCAGATATTACTAATTTTTTAGCTGCTAAGATCATACCGAAGGGACTTCAACACTAGCAAAAGAAGAAATTCTTTTCTGATGTGAAACATTATTTTTGGGATGATCCTTACTTGTTTAAAGTATGTGTAGATCATGTCATTCGAAGGTGTATACCACACCTCGAAGGTTGGCGAATTTTGAGCCACTGTCATTCGGAGCCCACGAGTGGGCATCATAGCGCCAATAGGACAGCTCATAAGGTCCTAGAGGCAGGATTTTATTGGCCTACCCTATTTAAAGATGCCCAGAGATATATTGAGAGTTGTGATCGTTGCCAACGAGTGGGAAATATATCCCATAGGGATGAAATGCCACAAAACCCCATCATCGAGGTTGAGGTATTTGATGTGTGGGGAATCGATTTCATGGGTCCTTTTCCGAACTCAAATGGAAACAAATATATCCTAGTAGCCATTGACTATGTCTCTAAGTGGGTGGAAGCTAAAGCCCTACCTACTAATGATGCTAGGGTAGTAAAAAAATTCTTGAAAGGCCTATTTTCTCGATTTGGCACCCCTAGAACAATTATAAGTGATAGGGGAACACACTTTTGCAATGCTCAACTCGATCAAGTATTGAAACGCTATGGCGCTACACATAGGATAGCCACCCCGTACCACCCCCAAAGTAGTGGTCAAGTGGAAGTTGCCAATCGCGATCTTAAGCGAATTCTTGAAAAAACTGTAGAGTATCATAGGAAAGATTGGTCAGAAAAGTTGGATGATGCTCTATGGGCATATAGAACCGCCTATAAAACACCACTCGGCACCACACCCTACCGACTTGTATATGGCAAAGCTTGTCATTTACCGGTCGAGATAGAGCATAAGGCTTATTGGGCGATTAAGTGTACTAATGTTGATTTTGAGCGTGCAGGTTCTCACAGGAAACTTCAATTGAACGAGCTTGAGGAATGGCGAGCGAATGCATATGAGAACTCCAAGTTATACAAAGAAAGGGCCAAAAAGTATCATGATCAGCGTATTAAACAAGGTCGACAATTTAAAGAAGGTGATCATGTCCTTTTGTACAATTCTCGCCTGCGTTTATTCCCAGGTAAGTTAAAATCCAGGTAGTCTGGACCATTTACAATTACACGAGTCTTCCCGTATGGGACTGTTGAAGTTACACACCCGGAGAAGGGCACATTTAAGGTAAATGGACAACGGTTGAAATTATACTTGAGTGGAAACTTGGAGCATGTTGGTCGGGAGGAGTTTTATCTCCATCCGATAGAACTAACGTAAGAAGACATATCCCGTCGAGCTATCGACGTTAACTAAAGCGCTTCTTGGGAGGCAACCCATGTTTAATTCTGCTTATGTTTTAGTTCTTTAATTTTTCTTCATTTTATTGTCCGTTTTATCTAACTTTGCTTTGCTTCGTATATTTTTCTTTCAATTTTTAGTCACAGTCTTCTCCTTCTTAATTTTAATTTTTCATTTTCTCTTTAGTTATATTATTTCTAAGTTCCTTTTTCTTGATTCAAAAAAAAAAAAAAAAAAAAAAAAATTTATTACACGGGCGAGGGACACGATCGTGTCCTAGCCCGTGTCCATCCAGACGATCAAAAATGTCCACCCACAGAAAGTTACACGGGCGAGGGATACGGTCGTGTCCCCAGCCCGTGTCCGCCCAGACTTTGATCTTCACCTGTGCACAGAAAGTTACACGGGCGAGGGACACAGTCGTGTCCCCAGCCCGTGTGCGTCCAGCAATCTTCACCCGTGCACAGAAAGTTACACGGGCGAGGGACACGGTCGTGTCCCCAGCCCGTGTGCGCCCAGCATTCTTCACCTGTGCACAGAAAGTTACACGGGCGAGGGACACGGTCGTTTCCCCAGCCCTTGTGCGCCTAGAATTTTCACCAGTGAACAGTAAGTTACACGAGCGTGGGACACGGTTGTGTCCCAACCCGTGTGCGTCTAGACACCACCCAAGAACAGAAAGTTACACGGGCGTGGGATACGGTTGTGTCCCAGCCCGTATCTATCTAGTTTTCATACACAAGCACAGATTGTTACACGGGTAAGGGACACGGTCGTGTCCCAGCCCGTGTCCGTCCAGGTAACACACGACACGTACAGAATGTTACACGGGCGTGGGACACGGTCGTGTACCAGCCCGTGTCGCCTCAAATAACACGGTTTTCACACACGACCGATTTATTTAAATTCCACACTCTCTCACACTCTCACAATCACACATATCCCTCTTACATTTGCTCTCATTCTCCCTCTTCTCTCCATAATTCCGACTTTCTACACTTTAATCCAAGTAAGTTTTTATCCTTAATTCTCCTTTCTCTTCCTTATGTTGCAGCAATTGGGTTATGTGTTCTGCCTTTTATGCCTATTGTTTTTGCCTTGCTGCTATCTTTTGATTTTTCATCCATGACTATGCATCATTACTTTTAATTCTTGATCTTATATGTTATCATGCTTCCTCATCTAATTAAATTTCATTATTGCTTATCTTATATAGATCATGACTATCCATCATTAGTTAATTTACTGTCATTCTCCATTCATACTTGTTAGGGTTAGCAATGGGCAATCATAATTCTGGGTCATTTCGCGTCTCTTATATGTATAGACGCTTGTTTTTCCTCGTTAATTAGTGTGTAGTAGAATTCGATGGAAGTATTTTCCACTCATTTCTTTTCCACCACCTCATTTTCCTGCTGCACTCTATATGTTCGATGAAATGCCTCAATGAGCATTCCTTTCAAAATCTCACCCATTGTTATTCCTATTTTTCTATTTGCTTCAAACTATGTGCAATATGGATGTCCGTGTTTGATTTGGCTTGTTGTCTCTTTTCAGGTATTCCAATGGCTAATCGATCTAAGCTTTCCGTTCGCCGGAAATCCAAATTTGCGGCATCCTCTTCGTCACAAGCCGGCGCAATTGTTGAGCCACTGGCGACTCTTCCTCCTATGGAGCACCCAATGCTCCAATTTAAGGAGGACTATCAAGTCCAACGTTACCAATTGCTTCAATCTAAGCCTTTTAGCGAGACCTTTCGGTTGGATTGGGATGTTCTCGCTCAACTAGAGCTCACCACCGAGATGAAGGCGCTCTTGGATGGTACCGTTTGGGAGCGCCTATTATCCTTTGAAGCTCTAGTTTATAAAGAGCTGACTCTGGAATTTCTGTGCACTTATAAGCTAGATAAAGACAGTGCTACTCGCATGGGTCCAAACCGCCAATTACACTTTACCTTGAGTGGCCATCCATTCCACATGTCCATCACTCAACTGGGCCGCTATCTTGGTTTATATGCAGACAGATACACTCGGACGGAAGAATTCCAAAGTCTCTCGTGTCGGTTTCCTCGTGGCGTTACGGCAGGGTCATTTTGGAATGAGATCACGGTTGGCGATGCTTATGATCCCGCCAGGAGTAAGGCCTCTCAATTAGTTAGGCCTGAATACCGAGTTCTTCATTGGCTTTTCTCCCATACATTGACTGGTAGAGGCCTTAGTACCGGGGTGGTGTCTAACAAGGATTGCCTCTATCTTTACAGTGTCATCCATAAGCACCCCCTCAATCTAGCCATTGAAATCGCCGAACTCTTCAACCATCAAGCCACCACTACTCGGAAGAAAGGGCATATTTGCTATGGCCCTTATATTACATTACTGATGCAGGCTATGAGAACTAAGGTTGTTGCTTGGCCCTCATTGACTTTCATTAGCCAAGTCACTCCTATGCGCCTTAATTCCTTCCGCCTCATGAACCTCCTACCATCAAGAAGTCAAGGTCGACGCTCTCGCAGCAGTACATCTCGGGGCCAAACGTCTTCAGCCAGCATAAACGATAAATTTGATTTGTTGCTGTCTGAGGTTCGTTATATACGAGAGAGTATGGATAAACTTCATCTCCGACAAGACAGAATGGAAGAATTTCTCAAAATGAAAGCGTCGGCTACTACTGAAGAGGCGAGTGAGGAAAAGGATGAGGAGGATGAGAGTAGTGAGGAAGAGGTTGATGAGGAGGGTGAAGACGAGGAGGCTGGAGAAAGTGAGGAGGATGATGAGGATGCTGAGGAGGGTGATGACGATGATGATGCTACTATGGCTGAGGCATCATCTGATGAGGAGGCTGAGGAGATAGATTCTGATCACTCTTCTTAGTTTCACATTTTTTTTGTGTTTTCTTTTATTGATCAAGACTTGTGAACTCCGTTATATATAATGATGCTGCTTCTTCGTTTTGCACTTCTTTTCGACTGCCAGGGAAGTATTAGTTTCTTTTTATTACATATGTTTCCTTGTTCTTGTGCTGTTTTTTCTTGCTACTATGATTTTTTTTTTGTAGTACATTAGGGACAATGTACATTATTAAGTGTGGGGAAGGGATACATATGAATTTGTTACTGTTTAGGAGACCAATTATTCATATTTGACCCAATTACTTTTTAAGTTAACTTGCAATAGGTGATTAACTGGTATTGAGCCAAATCAACTATGTCATGTTGATCATTATTGACCTTATGATACTTTGCTAGAATTGATTAGTCAAATTTTTGGAAGGCAATGTTACGAGTTATTTAGCTTAGGATTTTAAGACTTGAGATTGGAGCAACATCACTAGTTGAGAGTTAGTCATGATTATTTTTAAATTTACTTCTATGTATACCTTTCTCTTAGAAATTTTTAAGAGTCCAATAATTTTTAGTAAACAAACAAATGAAATTCTTCTTTTGAGAAACCCCTGAAATATCATAATGGTTGGAGGTCAAAAGTAATAACAAGTGTATGAATAGAAAAAATTGGTAAGGATTCGTCTTGGTCCGTCAGAAGAGCAAGATTGAGCCCCAATGCCAATTCTAATGAAAAAAATTGATATGGATCGGCCTTGGTCCGTCAGAAGAGCAAGGTTCTTTCCCGCTATCAATATAAGAAATAAGTTGGTATGGATCGGTCTTGGTCCCTCAGAAGAGCGAGATTCTTTCCCGCTACCAACACAATTGTGCTTAAATAAGGTAAATGCAAAAGACCTCTCAACAAAAGTATGAACTAGGGGGATGATCAGAGGATAAGTGGATGTAAAATATGTTTGTTTTAGATTATGATGCTTGGTGAGATGGAAGAGAGAATTGTATACATTTTAGTCAAATGGATAAAATTTTTATGACTCTTTCTCAGTTGGCGAGATGTTAAATCTAATTTTTAGTTTAAGAATCCTTGGTTAAATAGCTTGGTTAAACTTTGATTTTCATAAATTAACTAGTGAATTCTAGTATTAAGTATTGTTGGAGCATTCGAATATGATCAGATGAAATTGGTTGACTTAATTATTGCAAGTTAGTTAAGAATGATTTTCTTACCTTTCTTCGGGTCAAGTGTATTCGTTCACAAGTTTCCTAAACAGTGATAAATTTTGTTTAGTGTTTCTTGTCCTAAAAGTTTTGTTTTGATTTATTTGCTTGAGGACAAGCAAATGCTCAAGTATGGGGAAATTTGATAACTCTGATTTTAAACATATTTTATATGGTGATTTTATGGCATTTCCCTTACATTTTTTTGTCTTCTTTAATGAAATTGATACTTAATTGAGTAAAATGTTGATTTCAGGGTTTAAACGCATTCTAGGCTCAAAAACGAAGAAAACGAATCAAGTTTCACTCAATTCCGAGTTCAAACGAAGAAGTTATGAAATTTTGAAGTTGTGCAGAAATTTTGCCTTTGTACAGAAAGTTACTCGACCTGGGGACACGGCCATGTCCTAGGCCGTGTCTGGTGACGAAAATAAAATCCGTGTAATACACATATATAAGGAGATCTTAGGGTTCAAAAGGGAAGGAGACATTACAGAAACGGAGAGAAACAAGAGAAGAGAAGAGACTTGAGGAGAACATCAATCAAGAAGCAAGAACGACATCGATTTCAAGATTAGAGAGATTGTTCATCAAATCAAGAGGGGTTTTCATGTTTTATTTTATGCCTTTGATGGAACTCGTTTTTAGATTCGTTATGATAGCTTAGAATTCAAGTATTTAGGATTATGGAACCTAGGGTTTCATGTAACCCTTAGATTGAATTATAATTTCAAGAAAGTTTCTATCTTTTCTTGATTCAATTATGTCATTTAGTTATTGATTGATAATTCTAGAGTGTCAATACATGATATTATGCATGTTGATTGAGAAATTGCATGTGTAATTAGATCTTAACATAATTGAAGAGAATTACATGTATACTTAGAGATAAGATACATGATTCTTCCGGAAAGTTGATTGTTTGTGTAGGAATTCATTATACATTAATGCGATTCTAAGTTATATTGCTAAGTGAAGAGATTCCGGTAAATAATTTAGAATTAGGGTTAATATGCTTGAGAAAAATATTAGCTTTAATTGTGAATCCCTCCGGTCAAGAATCATAGAAACTAAATTGAATATATTTTAAAAATGTTACATGTTAAACACTAGGGGAAATAATTACTAAATACATCATTGC